>VCCN01000724.1:11426660-11444744 GCA_006491835.1 Architeuthis dux | reverse complement strand
AATAGTGAGTATGGTACGGTAGGCTGAGTCATCGGAGGTGGTGGGAGGTACAGGAGACTGGGGTGTAGAACAGAGAGCAGGTCGGTGTGCGCTGCCTCTGTAATGGGTAGCTGCAAATCAAAAGATGAACGCTATTTTTGCTGTTCGCCTTTTTTCGAAAAATCGAAAAAATGGCGTTAAGCGAACTTCGTTTCACTGGAAGAGCCCATTGTTTAAAATGGTTTAGGCGATATTTATATCAGCAAACCTTAAGTGGAGGAGTCCATGGTTACGGACAGAGAGGCAAGAACATCCATTGTTCATTATATATGTAGATATGGCCGTGAAACATTAAATTATTACTTAACTCATAGTTTTACGGATGTCGGCTCAGTATAGCTGGGGATAACCGCCCGGAGAGCGGGTATTTTCAGCTAGTGTTAAACAAATTTAAGGTAAATTAGGTGTTTTTAAGTAAATATATCGAACATCACTTATTTTTAACTTTAAGTTCTATTTTTGCAGATAAATTGAAAAGAATGAGGAAATTTAAGTAAAAGTATCAATTAAGATTCGGTTTAAACTTATTTTTTGTGTCTGTTAATTCTTTAATGACAGCCATCTTAATATTTGAATAGCAAATAAGTAATTGTCCGTGCTTCATGGGGGTAAATAGTAGTTAAAATTAATACAATGGGTTTTGGTAAAACACGGTTTAGTTTACATCGTAGTTTTCGTAGAAAACATTTTTTAATTCACCTTTTTTGTAATATTATATGAATACTAAACACAAAATTGAACCTCTATCGAAATAAATGCAGTGAAAGTAAAAAGAAAAATTGAATAATAATTTCGACCTGCTTAGTTTTAGTTATGTAAATAAAAAACGATAGCGATATAGCCGTTTTAGCTTTCCGTACTTAAACATTCTAAAAGTTACCGTTTGTCATAGAAATGCATTATTTAGCATACAAAATCATGGACTTCTTTGGAAATTATGATCTTAACCCATCTGGAGTGAAGTATTTAAGGCACACAACCGTTTCTTTGTGGTGTAAGACGCACTTGTCGTGACGTAGAGGTTAAGCAAATCTTTATTATATATAGGAAGCTAAAACATAAAAAGACATTTTGGGTATCTGCTTATATATATATAATTTATTATTTTAGATGTACCATTGCCAACCATTAATCATTTTTTACTAGTATTTCTTTCAGTTGCTTTTCATTGAAACTATTCAGACCGGTCTGAGTTGTTGTGATGAAAAGCAACTGAAATTAAATTAAACGAAATACTAGTCAAGAATTAATAATGGTTGGCTATAAGCTTCTTTGTAATAAAAAGGGAAAACAATCTTCGAAAGTTTACATAAGAAATTTAGATTTTATGTACGCTCGAACGTTGAAAAATGGCACTGGAAGTAATTTGGCAATAATTGGGCCCAACAAGCAAGTTTTTAGTTTGGCTTCCTCGAATATTTTTTAATTTAGAATTGGCGTATAAGAAAAATATCACATTACTAAAACATACGTCATTAAGGAAATCTGTGTTTATATGTAATAGAAAGTCAAGAAGTATAGTTTCGTATTTTGAAAATAATGGAGTCTCATCGACACAAAGAATAAAGGAGAGATATTTTTCCATAGAGCGTGTTTTCTTTTTTTCTTCCAGTGGCTTCATAACATTTTTTTCCTCCACGGCTCTTTTCTCGTCTGTAACTGCAGCCCTAAAAGTTGCCTCCTGATAACCCGACACCGTTCGACCCGGCTAACACAATAAAGTGGTAATGCAATATTAATTTGGCACTTTTATGAAAGTCGATTTTATAATATTCATATTTACTACTTTCAGCTAAAGTGTTTCCTGTGTGGTAATCACACGCACTCTTCCTACTATCGGTTGTTCACAGGTTTTCAATTCTGTGTTTGAAACTAATCAGTCGCTTTTATTTTTCTAAGCTGTCTGCCTGTTATATAAGCATTTTGATCAAAACTGGATCCTATCCGGGAAGAAGAGTTCAACAGAATGAAAATTAGGGGTGACAAACTAAACTGTTTAATGCTAGAAATGATGCAGGAAAATAGAACATTTTCAAATCTTTTTCTATAGTTTTGAGAAGGGTCATTAATATTCAAATGGTTCTTTTCTATAGTTTTGAGAAGGGTCATTAATATTCAAATGGTTCTTCGAACGATTGACAGAAGTTATGTTTAAAGGGGGGTAGCCCTTATAGCGCATGGCCCGGGTGTTTCTGTGTCTTTGTCTTGTCGGGTTTAGATTTGTTGAGAAGTGGAAGCCACATCGGGTTGAAATCCGCACTTGTCTGGCTTAATGCATTTAGTCGACATTTTGATGTGAGCTGCCTGTTTGATTATTCTCTGCTTCCAACATCGTTCTCTGTCAATAACCTGGGCTTCCTCCCAAAGAGGAAGATGCTCGCCGTTCTCTCTCCTTCTGTTTAACCCATCACACTCGGATGTTACACCTGAAGAAGGCCGAAGAATGGATCGGCCGAAAAGTCGTGTTTACAACACAAATAACAAGAAGGTGTTCAATCGTCCGAAGAACCATTTGAATATTTTCAAATCTGTTTGTTGAGAAATTATAATAATTAAGACTGTATTGAAATATTAGCACAATATAGTACTGTTCCTGTTCTAAAATATATTTTAGGTAAGTAAAACATTTTCTGTCATCGATTTCAGCCAGTATTAATCGCGGAATAATAGAAATTTATTTTAAAAAATCAATTACAGAAAGCAGCAAGATACTAGATCCCATGTTAAAAATGCTATGGGGGAGTTGGCCGGAACCAAGTCCACTGGCGTGGTGTGGTTTCAGCCCTATGCTCCACAAGGAGTTTACAGGAATAAACTACAACATTTTTCCGTTTGGAAACTGGTATTTAACAACTTATCAATACATTTTAGCCCAGTGAAGAAATGCGCTTTGATGTTGTCATCTAAGTTACGTCATCATACCGCACGATCGATAAACGCTATAATGCCGAGTTCAAAAATATTTAATAGAAAAAAAAGAAAAAAATGTCTAGTGGAAGAGACATAACTTTGGTTCTAATCTATCGGAGTTACGTCTCTTTCATCAGAGCAAAACGAGAAGTAAACAACAAAAACTACAAAAATCTCGTTCGGACACTAGATTTGATTTTGGCGCGCAGAGAACAAAGGAAACGAAAGACAGGCAGTAGCATCTCGGAGGCGAAGCAGACTGGATGTGAAAAAACGGATTCCTCTCACCTCGGAGACTAGCAGGAAGCTTTGGTTAAAAGAACGGTACATCTACGTGGCTTTGGTTAAAAGAACGGTACGTCTACGTGACTTTCCCCTACTTATTGCTGCAGTTGTTTACATATACTATTAGAGGTTTTCCCACATAAACTCCTTATTCCCGTCTCGTGTGGTAGTTTGTTTAACCTTTACCCCTCGATATCACGATTGTCTAAAGACATTAACGCCGTGACAAAAGGAATAAGTCTAGTTTTTCCATAATCGTGATAATGGCCAGAAGTATGGTCGAAAGCGGAGAAATCCCAAACGCTTGCACAACATTTACATTCATTGGATCCAATCAAACTTCTGATAATGACTGCTGCCTACACCCGGTAGTAGTAAAATACAAGAAGCAATGGGAAGCGGCGGGAAGCAACGAGAAGCAACGAGAAGCAACGAGAAAGTCACAAACTGTTGATATTATTACATATATCGTTGTACCGAACTTCGGCACCAGAGCATCTGTGTAAGCATTTTGTCATTCACATTATATAAAGTATAACAACGTTATCTGAAGTTATTTCAATACCAAATACTTTGCAGTGGAAGAGAATGCAGGGAAGTTCAAATTCATGCCTTTTCCAAACGCATGGGGACAAAATATAACGCGAATCGAAATTATGCTGATATCGTGTCCATTAGGCAACTTCACATATCTTGATGTTATTAGCACCGAATTCTATTGGCTGTTCAAAGAATAATATTTTTATTTAGTGACATCTATCACCATTCAACCTCCAAGAATGGAGTCTATTGCATAGCTTAACACTTATATCTGCCACTGAGCTATACTTGAGTGAAATTCTGCAAATATAGTAAACATTGGATTGAGTATTTAATAGAGCTAAAGTCTTGTACACTTTGCGCATAATAACATTTCTATCAGTGTCCGTCTAGCCGATCAGGTAGGCGAGAGGCGAGGGATTCACAAGGCTACAAATTGAACAAACCCTCTGCCTAAGGCTAAACGGGTGAGTCTGTTATTAAAGTCTAGTACAGTGTTTGTCATATGAGGATTATTAGATATAGCCCACGAAAAACAGTAACCTTATCCTATAAGTATGTTCTTATAAAATATGTAGAGAGAAGACTGGCTTGCGCTTAAATCACGTCTGATCACGAAGTAGCGTCGAAGCTGGTCAATATTTAGATGAGTGGCGGCTTAGGAACATCACGTACTGTAAGCCACTTGTGGCTTGGTGCTAGACTAAGCAAAGTGTAATAAATAATATGCAGCTATTTCTTTATTAATACTTCGAGCTACTTCAACGGTTGGAGGGGATTCGACCAAGAAAGTTGTGATAAAAAGTAACAGTATAACAAATCCAAAATGAATAATGCTTATTCTCTTTCAAACAAGGTTTACAGAATTTCACAGGACTAAGATTTTACGAATAATGTTACCAACAGAACGTACAAAAATCATACACTTAACAACAGACAGGAATAACTTGACCAATCGAAGCACAACTCACCAATACCATATGACTAGATAAAAGGAGTGATCATCTGGGTTTAATATACTCGACGTTCCATTTGTGTTGCCTTGTGCCATACTAAGCTAAGCTTTGAAAATATCCATCTCCATAACATATGATTTCGAAACATTCATCACATGCGAACTGTAATATAGTTATTTACTAAGCATAGCGTAGTCTGGCACAAGGAAATAATATTCGGGTACCCGTGAGGATTGAACTCACTTACATTAGCGACTAGTTTTCTAACCTTGGAAGTGCTAACACTGGGAACAAAATAAAGAAACGATGTGTTCGTCTCTTTTTCTTTTATTAATGGGCAATTCAGTACCTTGTGAGATCCTTCCAAGTTATCTAAGAATTTCTTCAACTGGTCAACATTTTAAAAGTGTCTTGCTTGGTAATATAATTGACTTTGGTGATTCGTTTGTATAGTGCTGTGATGCAAGAAAAACTACCAATCTGATTTATCACTGTCAGCCGAACCATTCTGATTATTAGATTTCAGTATCGGACGCTATATAGCATGAAATGGTATTTGATGAAGGAATAGCAAACAAATAAAGGAAAGGAAATACTGAACGAGAGAGAAACATACACAGAGAGAATGAGAGGAAGAACCAAAGAGAGCAAATGAAATGCAGAGGGTAATGAAATCGTGTGAAGGGGAGAGGGAAGAAAGAGAGAAAATACCAGAAAACTTAAGGCAACGAAGAGAGTTGGGAAGCACAGAAGGCAAAAGAAAAGTCGGAAGATAGAGAGAAAGAAAGAAAGAGAAAAGAAGGAAGAGGGGAAATAAGGAAAAAAGAACGAAAGAGTAGAAAAAAAAGCATAAGGAGAAGACAGTTAAAATGGGAAGAAAGTACAAAATTACCCAACGAAGAAAATAAAGGAAGCAATGATGAGAGAAAGATAAAAAAGAAACTGAAAAAGAAACAGAAAGAATAATGAAATAAAAGTTCGTTCGATTCTGGATGTTCTATTTTATCAGTTTCAACAAAGGTAACTCCTTCGAATGGCAACAGTCCGTAAGTATTTTCAGCAACATGAAACACAGACACATAATTGACTACCAAATAACATTCAAAAGAGCATACCTAGCCAGCCAGCAAACCAACCACACTTAAAAACTGAAGAAACCTACATTTATGTTGACTATGGCAGTTTTGGTTGATGGTTTCTAAGAAACGGAAGATTTGCTATTCCAACGGAATCTTTCTCTTTTGAACAGTAAGTAAAATAGGATTGATAAAGAAATGGACGCCAGCGCGACGGATATAACGTATAACTGGATATAACAAAGATGGCGATGCTAATCCGGGTAATTCATTGGATAAGAAATAGAAAGTGAAGGAGAAATCGAAAGACGAAGAAGGGGGAAAAAAGGAAGAAATCTAAGAAGTAATAAATAAATAAATAAATAAATAAACTAACAATCAAAAAGAAAGAAAACAAAAATGGTTGAGCAGAAACAAACGAGATTAACTCATAAAACGAGAAAATAACTGTAATTTAATATAAAGCTACATACCCGAAAACTAAATTATTTAAGAATTTTCACTAACAAAACAAGTTTACCCTAAATTTAGTTAATTACATATTGAACAGAAGAAAATAGAATTCGAATTACAGTTATTTTTGCATGGATCAATAATTGTTATTTCTGATGTGGCATAAGATTTTTATTATCGTTACTCACGTATTTAAATTACAAATATAAAATGTACAAAAACATAAAAGGGACAAAATGAACACCAATCTTCATAATAAATGTTTTGAAAAATTACAAATTGTCCCGTGTCACGTGATCAGGCAGAATATAATAGGAACTACAGAGTAAAAGTACCATGAGTAAAAAATCAGACTAAATCATAACAGGTGTGGCTAGATACTAGAAGCCGTCACGTGACCAAAATCATTTGGCAGCATGCCGTGTTAGGGATGATCAATTACAAAATTGGGAAAAGGGGTGATCAATGAATAAGTTATTTCTCTACGCTTTGGTTGGGCGGTGATCACAAAAAAAAAGTCCGAATTTTCATGTTTACATTCTTCAGTCATCTAGCTGCATCGACACGGCATGTACGCGCGACACATAGACAGATAGCCATCCAGGCCCACTTAAAAACTGAAGAAATCTATGTTGACAGTTTTAGTGACAGTTTTGGTTGACGGTTTCTAACAATATTAATAATACGTCAACGCGTATACAGTACTTATAATCACTTTTATAAAGTTACAAGTGTACCACGAAAATTTGGAATTAAAAAAACAAACAAGGGTGAACATTTTGTTAAGACATAGATAGGTTAAATGCATCAATCCATCTGTACCCCATCCGTATTTTAACATCTGCATTTGTGGATGCATTTAGTTGCATCTGCATTTGTGGGATGCCACCAACAGTTTGCGTACGTGTCTCGGGAAATACATGCCTATGCGAATGTGTGTGCATACGCGTGTGTGCGTACGTGTGTGTGTTTGGTAAGGTGACTTGTTTTAGTAGGTGTGTAAATTTGTTTGAAAAACAAAATCTTTCTCATGTTTCAGTTTCCTAACGTCAGAATTGCAAACTCAGACATTTAGTCTCCATTCCGATGATTCAGTTACTTTATTGAGATCGGGACTCGGAAAAAGGAAGATTGGAAGATAAGAAATCGTAAACGAGCAGTCAATGAGCCGCCGCTAATGTTTCGTTAATTTTGAAGTGTTTTGAACACGGAACCTTGTGATTTGATTGGTTTGCGAATAAGTTTGTTTTTTTCTTTCAGTTTTCGAGGAAATGTCAGTGAGAAAAGTGAGTCAGTTTGCCTTGGGCTGGTTAAGCCGAGATGAAAGGAGCGAGAGAGAGAGAGAGCAAAGGAGGAAGGGAGAGAGAATGAAAGACAGAGTTTGAAGGGTCTATGCAGTTTGTTTTGGGATTTCGAATGTGACGTAATGTATTTGGGATTTTCCGCCCGACTGAGATATAGTTATTTAGCACGGAGTAATGTTACCTATCTTACAGCGTTGGCGCAAAGAATATTATCGATGAATTCCGTCCAGCATCTTAGTACGAAGTTAATGAGGTACCCTGATATTTGGAAAAAGCTCTAATAAATAAAACCAGACGAAAATTAATGATACTCGAGGTCTTTTGAGTTTGCTTTCGGCATGATGCATAGGTGCACTTCTCCTACAGACCAACAGATGCTGACACAGAACAACCAAACCAAAGGTAACGCACTCCCTCTTCGATTTCGTCACCTTCGTTCGACCCTCCGGATTTCATTTGTTGTTCACCTAATTAACATGATTGTCGCTTGGAGGACGCAACACAACAGTGTTAAATGCAACTACAATGCAACAGTTCTTCTAGACATAATAAGGAGTAAATGTTTAATCTTTTAACCTTCTACGCCATTGGTGCGGCCTGTACGCACGACACATACATATCGAGCCAGCCAGACAGGCAGACAGGCAGACAGCCACACTCAACACCTGAAGAAACCCATGTTAATGCTGACTATGTTGATGCTGACTATGCTGATGCTGACTATGTTGATGTTGATTATGATGATGGTGACTATGTTGATGTTGACTATGTTGATGCTGACTATGCTGATGCTGACTATGTTGATGTTGAATATGTTGATGCTGACTATGCTGATGCTGACTATGTTGATATTGACTATGCTGATGCTGACTATGTTCATGCTGACTATGTTGATGTTGATTATGTTGACTATGTTGATGTTGACTATGATGATGCTGACTATGTTGATGCTGAATATGCTGATGCTGACTATGTTGATGTTGATTATGTTGATGCTGACTATGTTGATGTTGACTATGATGATAGTGACTATGTTGATATTGACTATGCTGATGCTGACTATGCTGATGCTGACTATGCTGATGCTGCCTATGCTGATGCTGACTATGTTGATGCTGACTATGCTGATGCTGACTATGCTGATGCTGACTATGCTGATATTGACTATGTTGATGCTGACTATGCTGATGCTGACTATGTTGATGCTGACTATGCTGATGCTGCCTATGCTGATGCTGACTATGCTGATGCTGACTATGTTGATGCTGCCTATGCTGATGCTGCCTATGCTGATGCTGACTATGTTGATGCTGACAGTTTTGGTTGATGGTTTCTAATATATTTATAAAATAGAAAAAGAGAAAGGACAGAAACAGACAAATTAGACAACATTAAAGAAAGGAGAACATAAACACAATGAAGAGTGAAGAAACCGCAGAATAAAGAGGAGAATGAAGAACAAAGAAACAGAAAGGAAGAGAAAAGGAAAGAGAAAGAGGAATCCAAACAAAACTTTAAAAAATCGATAGACAACAAATAAATAAAAAGAATCTAAATGACAGAATACATTAAACCGAGTTTGACTTTTATTACGAAAGGATATGTGGGCAAATAGATATTTTATTTGAAGCATTCAGATACTGGGAAGTGTTGAATGTAGACGATAAAGAGAGAGTGACCAGAAAACAAAAACTGAATAAATCTGTTTACCCAAAACAGTCTTAATTGTGAAGAGAGGGAAGCTACTTTTGGTGGACAGAGGGAAAGAACTTTTAAAAGAAAATCTGAACAAATATAGTATATGTGGTAAAGGGTAGTTGCTCAATAACGTGTGGATCTCTCTGTCTCTCTCTTTCTCTCCTTCCCCTCGTTTATACACACCGAAACACACACTCGCACTCACAAACGTATTCACAGATACACACATATACTCACAAAGAGACACACGGATATACACCCACATTCACACGCACAATCAATTACACTCACAAACATTTCATACTCACCCACACTCACACACATGCACGCACACTAAGACACACATACTCACAGTCAAAACAGACACACTTACATACACTCACATTCAGACATATTCACATACACATTCACACACAC
Source organism: Architeuthis dux (assembly GCA_006491835.1). NCBI lineage: Eukaryota > Metazoa > Mollusca > Cephalopoda > Oegopsida > Architeuthidae > Architeuthis > Architeuthis dux. Next base: position 11,435,066 of record VCCN01000724.1, on the reverse strand, counting down.
AGTAACACTCACATATACACAATCACATGCCCCCACACTCTCGCACAAACATACTCACACTCAGAATTCATTCATATAAATACATAATATCGTTATTCATTCATTAAAGTCTTTTTATCTTGGTTTTTGTGACCGTACATCACCCTTCATTCCGGTTATGATTTAAAGAATTCTTCGACGAATTTTCCGATATTTCGAACTTATTGTAATCGGTGACCAGACAAGGGGCGATCTATGGAGAAAAAGAGTCTGAAGGTTACAGGTCTGAAGAATACGCAGCATGTAAAAGGATTTCCCACCCCAGTTCCACGATTGTTTGGTATAGTCCAAGAACTGTACCACAGATACTGGGGTTCAACTTTAAAATTAATTTAAACAAGCTGATTTTTGCAGGATAGTTGTTGCAACTATCCTGCACCATGACACCAGAAACACTGTACTAAAAATACACTGGAATCCCAATGGAGCTTCCCGAGAAGTCCAACATGACGTTCAAGATGGCCGCCGTATTTAGACAAAATATTGAAATAGTCATAGAATTGCGACAAAACCTGATATGAATATGGTTGGGGGTCTATTTCTATGTTTTAGCGGTTTGAGAATTTATTAAAATCCAGCCTGGTGTAATACTTTTGCAGGATAGGGTCACAAATCCAATATGGATCCCACGATGGCTGCCGTATCCTGGAACAGTAGTGAGAAAAGCAATAACCTTGCAACAGGAACAGATAGAAAGTTGATTTTGGAGTAGATTTCTATGATTCAATTGTTGGGCAATCGATTTCAACCCACATTCGTGATTAATCTCCCAAACCAAATACGGCTCCCGAAATGGCCGTCAGTAGTAACCATATTTCTTTAGAATTTCAGTCAGAAAAAGACAACATGATGATTTTGGTATACACATACAGTTGAAAACATATGCAATTTGATAAAATGAATTATATTAGGGTTTAAGAAGCATTCCACAGTGTAAAATTGAGAAAAGCCATTAATTCTCACCCTCTTCATCAGTAACAATTGGGTAGATATTCTGACATGTCTGACCATTACAATGGCTACACATTGGTGAAGAATGTAACCCAGCTTTTCCGCAACATCAAAATCTCAGACAACCTGTTTTGCAGCCACACGCAATCAAATTCAGAACTCTGTCAGGAGCAACCCATTTTAACATGCATACTCCCTCTGGACATATGTGGTGGCGGAGAAATGAATGATCTTGGTTGGTAGGCTGATGTAATACTATGTGCAATTGCTGCTATTTTCTTCTTATAGCCTCTTCCAGCACTAATCGGAAAATAACAGCAATCAGCGGATGTTTTGATAACACCATGCAATAGACTCAGCAATGATTCTGGAACCATTGCATTGCGATTAGCATCACGAAAACTAAATACACATTCTTTCATTTGCTTTCCAGTTAAAATAAGATTGCCTGCAAAGTGTTGTTCTAGTTCGTTTTTAAGATGTTGAAAACCATAACCCTCTTCTCCTGAAAAAGGGTCATTGTAGAGGAGTGATTTATTGTAATGAATACTGACATTCTCTGTTATTTGCCAGATACTGAAATAATTCTTCAAATGCTCTGGCTCTGTGTAATCAATTTACCTGGCATTGTTAGACGTTGTGGCATTCAAACCCTTTTCAAAGGTGGAATCTAGGTAAAACAACTGGGCACATTTGCGACTTTCCTTCTTCTGCCACTAAATCATGAGCCACCTGGATTCTCATTTTTACTTCCATGCCCCACTTATAATTACTTTTGTCTGCTTTTTTATAACATGGTTTTTGAACAGAATAAGAAATCTTTCTGGTGTTGAATGGAGGTGTAACAGATCGTAATGTGTTTCCCTTGGAGGCAGAACAACTCTCTTCTTCCCTTTTCCGTTTGAAATTCGCTTTACTTGACTTCCGGTTATATTATTTACTGTACTTTTCATGAACAAAGATAGGGGTAACCTTATTCCCCAATACAGCGGAAAGCCCATCCTCTCGCTAGCACTTATAAGAGTTGACAGACCTTCTAATTGATATCTGAATGATGAGGACACATCCTCACCACAGAGGATACATAGATCAGTTGCAATTCTCGTTTTATTCCATGGGAGAAGATTCTAGAATATGACAAGCTTATGGTCAATGATGCAGACATTTCAATTAAAATAGGTTAAAGAATAAATATGGCAAAAAGCAGGAATATGGATAATCTCTAGCAAGGTCAACACTATAGTATGGGACAGGCCAAGGGTTTATGCTTTTACCATTTGAGCAATTAATACGCACTATTGCTAGATACATGATAACTTACTAAATGATTAATAAAGAGGGCCTCAAATTCCAGTTTTGAGTGTCATGATCGGTAGGTGTTCCATTGTTGGCTAAGAGGAGGGACTCGGTGGCAATTCCTTGGCTTCTCTTCCGATAGGTGCACCATTGATGGTGTGCAGGAAGGGCCGATTGTAACCTCTGAATTGAAAATCAGAGGTTTCTCAACTGAAGATGGAGTTCGCCAAATTATCGATTATAATAAATAGATTCTGCAATATCTAGCTAAAACTGTCATGAAAGAGACGAATACAGGATGAGCGATTTAAAAAAATAAACACCACCTAATAAACATCAAATCAATTCATGCATCTTCGGAACCGAAATAATTTCTTTTCAAATAAAGCAATCTGTATCTATATTATAAGTAGTAAAGTAGTAAAGTATGTATGTGTGTGTGTACTCTTATAAATAAAGTACTATGCATCAAAGTTATATCGGAATCAGCAGGCCTCAATTCACCTACAGAATACATTTTAGGTAAAAATATTCATCGATTTCTATGGGGTCAACGTTCGCGCTCAAATGAAAAAGTCCTTTTATTTCTAAAGAAATCACTGAAAGCAACAATACACCAGTGTTTAGAAACGTGCCCGAGGATGCGCGCTAGCCCGTGCGGATCTGCCCGCGAGTGCGTGAGCCCTTTTTTGCCGGTCAACGCCGGGTATCCCAGCTAGTCCTAAAATATTTCAGAACTGGAGCTGGTCTATACACTCAACACTAAGAGCAGCAGTTAGAGGCCTGATTACTATCATAACTTTTGATTCGGAGAGATGCAAAAACAACTTCTTGTTCATATTGGTGCTGCTTGTAAATTAACAGTTACATTATTCGAGAGCTGAGGGAATTCTCTTTCTAACGGTGAATATATCAGTATATATCTCCGAACAACCGTTACTTTATATCCAGGAGAGTATCAACTGTATGTATCTATTATGAAATATTGATATCCTCACACCTTTGAAGATACAACTTACATAACAAACATTTACCGAATGTACATCCTCTGTAATTGAGACCTTTTCTAATTTAATTTTTTGTTTTAATGTTTGCATTCGTTTGTTCTCCTCATTTCTTCTTTTCTTGCTGGCAAAACAACTTTGACATTCAGAGCTTTTAGAACACGTTCTGTTTGTTAATAATTTGCACAACTCTTAGGGCTCAAGAATCTGAACTCCCCAAGGAAAGACGTGCGCATAATGAAAACAATTCTTGTTCCAGACACTACGGCTCCACCGCGAAATGTTCTCGGCTTCCAGGCACCATTGTAGTCCATAGATGTTATTATTTTCGTTTCTCTTCTAAAAACCAATAATTCAACCAGAATTTCAAGGACATGAGCGACTCCATGTCCTAGAACTGGAGAGTTTTGCTTCGGGGGTCTCACTTCAATAGGATGTTCGGTAATGAGATTGGATTAGGTTTAAACGCCAACTAAAAAAATAAATAAAGGAAATAGATAAAGGAAGGAAAAACATGGAAAACAAAAGGTCAGAACCATAATAATCTGTGTTACATTTTCCCTTTAGCGTGGAGTAATTTTCTGTCTTTCATGATTTTTCCTCTTTTTACATTAGTTTCTTTCAAAACTTTGCTCACCTTGAAGTTTCTTCCTCCCCCCCTTTCCTATTTCCTTCCTTTCCATCTTTCCTGGTTTACGCCAATTTTCTTTCTATCTTTCTCTCTTTTCATTTTCCTTGCATATATTTTCTTCTTTCCTAGTTTCTTTTTTCTTCAATCTTTTTTTCGTTCATGTTAACATTTTCTTTCTTACTTTCTTTTCCTTTTCTTTTCCCTAGTTTCTTTTCTTTCCTAGTTTCTTCTTTCATACTTTATTATTTCCTTCCTTGCAATCTTTCCTCGTTCATGCCAAACTTTATTTCTTTCCCAATCTGTTGAAATTTGAGTAGGTGGCGCTGTCATCAACAATAATAAAAATCCGGATATTAAATACAATAGCGCATATTAAGAAGCATTATTGACAATCGAAAGAATACACAATCAAAAAATCTTTTGCCCAAAGTTCCGTACAAACGTGGAAAACTTTATAGTAAATTTAGCGAAAAAAAAAGGTTTTTACTTAATAAATTATTTGGCCGAATTCTTTTGGTCGAATGTTTTATTCGACCCCAAAAATTCGACTCAAAAAATTATTAAGTAAAAACCTTTTTTTTTCGGTCGAATTTCAGAAATTTACATTTTAATTTTTGTTACCAAATTGTTTTGAATGCGTTTGCTACTGCTGCTGACGGTTGAATTAGGGTGGGATACGAAAGTACAGGAGTTAAAAACTTAGAAATAAAATAAATAGAAAAATGTTCAAGTAAGACGGCATACACGTGACTACTAAATATTATTTATCTTCATTTGTCACGTACATCCTGCCTTGCATATTATCAAACTGATAAAATATGTAGGCTTGTATGTTTTAACCCATAAGATACTGTGATACCGGTGTCACGTACAATTTAATTGATCTGCACAGTGTCTTATATAATATTATATTTTATCCTTGATTTTAACTCATGAAGTGTACTAAGTGACATCTAATAGACATCTTGGTGCAGTCACGTGACTGTGTGCCAATTTGCCTACCCAGAATCCCACATAATGATCCTTCAAGTAGAAATGGGTCTGGGTTCTTATGGGTTAAGGGTGAGCACAGTTATATTTTTAGCCTTTAACTTGAGTATGAGTTAACATTTTTCTGTAACAGTATAAAAGAATGCATTGGGTATGGTACAGATTTACACCGACAATTATTGAAATGATAACTACATAAATGATACATAAAGTTGGGGCTCACAAATTTGAGTGTCGTGACTGACAGGTGTTACTTTGTTGCCAACAGGAGGGACTAGGTTGTTCTCAGATGACTGCCGGTCAAACAAAGAAAAGATGGTACAGAGAGCGCAACAAATCGGTAGCGTATTGATATTTTAAAATAAATACCTCAGAAAGTGGTTATATAAAGGATATGTTGGAAAGGAATAACAATAAATGAAGTAATAGTTCTAACTACCTCATTTGCATAAAACACCAGCACACACAAAAAACAGAATTTCATATCTCGCCCCCTAGTTGAAATATTTGAGTACTTTAAAGTACTCAAATATTTCAACTAGGGGGCTAAATCATGGTTTCCAGACATGAGGAATTCAGAAATACACTTTATTTTACCATAACAGTAATTAATTTATAGGTATTTCAGCATTTTACAAGGAAGTTTCAAGTATACTTTATAGACCAAAGTCTATGGATTGTGGATTTAATTCATGAAAAAGATATATAAATATATATCGTTAGAAAGAGAATTTTATCAGCTTTCCAACAATTTGTAACTGTTAGGCTTAAAAAGTTACAACCCAAGACGTGAAGCTAAGTATCCAACATTTTACGAGAAACCTTCAAGTACACAGTGCAAAGTCTATGCATTGTGGAATTAATTCAGATACAATTTAAAAAGAGAATAGGTTTCTTATCAAGAACTGATGGCAACACATGCAGGGATTAAAAGTAAAGAAAGACTGTTATTAATAGTGGAAGACTGTGGCCCTGACTTGTTCACAGCGTAGATATTTTCAATTTTCAGTGCCAGATGAATCTTTTTTCATATTCAATCAGAATATATAGAAATTCATACCAGTAGCTACATTTCGAGATGGCAGTTGGTAATGTCTAGCATAGGTAAAAGCTATGCTTTTCAGACTTTATCCCTTTGGATCAAAATAATTATTTTACGACACCACATTCACGTACCAAGCCTATATATATTGTTTTTAGTTTTTAAACAGTAACTAAACATAAAAAGACCTGTTACCAAACATATAACACATAAAGAGTCGATGTATATTAATTTATAGAATAAATTACAAAAAAGTAACAATCATATTATTTAATATTATTTAATGTAACATCAAATGTATTTAAGAAACATTTTATAATACATAAGCACCATAAGGTGTACATTGTAATTTTACTGTTGAAGACGCATGTCTAACTACACTCACCCAAAATGGTTTGATTTATTCTAAACAGATCGCGGTTATATGTTCTCCTGAACAATCGGTTTGACTTAAAAACAAAGCAAAACAGAAAGACAATAAGATCTGCGCTGACTGTTTTCCAGGCAATCATCGAAATGCACATAGATTCTTATTGACAAATCAAAAAGCACAACTTCTTAGTGACAAATGATCTGCCTTTGAATTTATTTGGTTTTACAATCAAAAGTGCTATAGGAACGTGGTAAGAAAATCAACCGGACTATTCATTTGGAGTGTATGAAAGAATTCAGTAAAATATGTGGTTATTACTTCAAGAAGGATGTTGGCCATCCCTCTACCCCCAATAAAAGAATGTCTTTGATTAGCGGAGAGATGATAGTGACATTGTTTTAGCAGATACGAATAATTTCAAAGTGAAATTATAATGTACATAATACTGGACCATTTTATTCTAATCCAAACTAAGGATAGGCTTATGTAGTAATTTAAACTAATTTAAACAATACCTCTACTGTTCCAGAATGGGAATATCCATACATTAAGATAATGAAGTTGATCAAATTTAGTATCTCTTATCTTGTCACACTAAAATCGATTTCAGTTCACAAAAATAGATATGTTGGTAATAAAGCTTGCATATATAAGTAAACTATAATTAAAATGAGGTGGTGTGAGCGTGCTTCATGGGAAACGGGTGATTCTCCCATGTAAAGATCAAATGGCCGGTACCGAATCATTGGTTGGTACGCAATTTACATGTTGACATTTTCTTATTTTTTGAGTAGCTTAACCTTGTATTTTATAGCCATAGACATGTTCTCGGCGAAAAATAAAATATTTAGCACCATCTTATTCATCACAGCTCATGAACTATGGAAAACTTAATTAATAAATATGTAATAATCCTAAAAAGAAACACTGGTTAAATATGATCCAACATACCATTTACCATCGTAATATATTTGAAATAGCAGAAAACTATTTTCTCTTCTTATGCCATGGAACTTCTACCAAAAAGACCGGTAGAACATTAGAAGTACCTGGTATGAAGCGCAGCAGAGATGCATTTTATTGAGCCAAGGCGAAAAAAATGTCTATTTGTTAAAAATTCAATATGTGCTAATCGTTGCTGTAGAGTTAGAAATGGAATTTTTTTTGTCGCCTTGTATACATGATGCTGTAATTTTTATCAATAATTAAGTAGATGTGCAGTTGAACTGGTGTTGTAAGTGGTCAAGTGAAATTCTTCTGACAAGACATAGAATCTTCATGGTTTAACACAATCAACTGCATACCCCAAGAGTCGCTCAACTAGTTTCCCAAATATTTCCTGACAGATACCCCATCTGGAACATTTGATACAACTGCCTTGCTGGGTGCATTGAAGCCAGGGCTGTTGGGTTCGTCCTTGAACATGTCTTTCATGAGGTAGCGATTGACCTGTTCATACTCAATCATATTTGTTTGAAAGTATTCAGCTTTATCCCCTTATCACAATCGTATCCCCCCCAAACACTGACACGAAACACTTACTAAAATTATTGTCATAAACATTCAATATGGATAAACATCATTTGCTAAAAAAGGGCATTCTTTTGTTTTTGTCCACAACTGTTAACCATTGTCGAAATTGACTACGGATGCACAAAAGGGAGCAGAAGTATATCACTAGGCCACTTACAAACACCAGTTCAAATGCACGTCCACTTCGTTCCAAAGGTCTGGCCGACCCCTCAGCCAGATCCATATTGTTACCGATGGTGCTGTGTGGAGGAGCCTGCAAGATAATTCTAAAGAGCGGAAGTCAAGGGAGATAATTTTTAGAAACTATGAAGAAATATCTATAATCTATAAATTGTATTCATTTTTCATTAGATATCTCGAGAACCGCTGATAAAAATACTTCAAACTCGACACTGCACTGCCTTGTGTGCTGAATAATATATCTGGCGAATGTCAGCTTCGTACAATTGCAGGTGCAGTGCATTCAGACTTCAATAGTAGTTAGATTACACCCTAGAACTCTACAGGAATCTGTTAGGTTTTAGAAAAAATGATTTACGGTTCTGCA
>VCCN01000724.1:11373237-11390228 GCA_006491835.1 Architeuthis dux | reverse complement strand
ACAATTTTGCCTATAAAGTATACTTGAGATTTCCTTGTAAAAGCCTTAAATACCTACGAATTAATTGTATTTTTTAATTCCTCACGTCTGAAAACCATGATTTAGCCATTTAAAGAACTCAGAAATGTCACCTGGGAGACGAGAGGGGTGTTAGAGGAAAAAGAAAAAGGGGAAAGTAAATAACAGTGGGAAGTAGAAACAAAATTACTGTTTTATTACAGTTCTCTTCCTTATTTAATTTCTTTTTTTATACACTTGAAGCGCTTTTCGAGCCGATTCTCGTCAGAGGTGCCATCGGCGATTATAATTAAAACAAGTTCAAGACTATTAAAAACAATGAGGTGGTGATAACGGTTAAAACCAAGAAAGGTGAAATCCAAAAGAATTGTCGATTACAATTCGAATGGATTTAAAATATGTGTAGACGATGAATGAAAGATGAATACATGAAGAGAATTACCCCACCCCGGAAACTAACCAAAACCACGAATTAGTTCCAGGGTGTGTGTAAATTCGTGTTGTACACACAAAGGGGGCTTCCTGATTAATACTGCAATTGCCTCAAGTACCTTTAACTGAAATGGACTTGAGGCGCGATGTAACACACTGAAAGAATCATCACTGAAGCCATTAGCACACTGCCGATTGTCAATTATATGTTGGCCAATGGCAGAGTCAACCAAAGGTAGAAAGTCCCGGATGTACCAGGTTCGAAATACCGGAACACTTTTGCCGGGACATACTGCTTGATTCTGGTTTCCAATCTCTGAGAAGTCCTGCCAGTGTAGAAGGCATCACACCTACACTGAAACCTATAAATGACGGAGCTACATTGATTAATTGGCAGGTGGCCGTTCACAAAGGCTAGAAACATACTTCTGGTCTTAAAAACGACCCGAGTATTGACAGAATAGAAGCATTTGCCAATACAATCGGCAATTTGTTTAGCAGAAATGTTGCTGCTCGGACCAGTGTAAGGCAACTTGATGTAAACAGGACATTTGGGAGGGCCAAAGAATTTTGCAGCAGAAAAACTAGAACTTTTTTTGGCAATGGTTTGTGAAATGATATTATTATGCCAAAGATGACTCTGAACAGATCTTCAAGGCCATATGTAGAAGGCATCACACCTACACTGAAACCTATAAATGACGGAGCTACATTGATTAATTGGCAGGTGGCAAAGTCCTTATCAAATTGATTTTCCGGCTCTTGGGCACTGAGGACAACCAGCCAGTGTACAGACCTGTGAAAGTAGGTTTTCTGTATATGCTGGTGGCAAAACTGTGTTCACATCCCCGCACTAATACGTCCAAAAAGGCCAGGGAAGCGCCCCTTTCACACTCCATAGTAAATTGAAGAGAGGGATGTAAGGCATTGAGCTTCTGTCAGAATCACAACGCAACCCTTGGACAAACTCGCCGAAGGTAAAGGAGTCATATATACACTATCTGGAATACCACAACAAAACGGGCTCCAAAATCCACTTTGAAAATTGAGGCCAAGTTCCAGAAGCGACTCCTCGACCTTAGAAAACGTGGTCTTTTGAGTAGTGTTGTTTGTGAAAGAGTTCGGCCTGTTGGTTCTCAGAGACCCAGATGATATGGCCTATTGAAGGTCCCTAAAGTCGATGTCTCTTTGCGTCCGATTCTATCCATGGTTGGCTCCGTACAGCATGAGTTGGCGAAGTGGCTGTCTGAGATTATGGAGCCGGTTTTGTTGAGGTATTCCAAACATTGTATATCTGTCTCCTTTAGCTTCGCCGAGTTCGTCCAAGGGTTGTGTTGTGATTATGACACAATGCTTATGTGTTCTTTTGATGTCACCAGCTTGTATACCAACGTTCCTTTTGGCGAAACAATCTCCATTTGTGCAGATGCTTTATATCGTAGCACACTTAATGTCCTTGAATTTTTCTAGAATTAATGGATTTTGCTACTAAATCCATTGATTTCAGCTTTAATGACGTAATGTTTCGTCAGGTTGATGGAGTTGGGGTGGGAAGTCCTTTGGCTCCTTGCATGGCTGGGATCTTCGTGGGTTTCTACGAGAAAATACTCTTTCAAAATATATCTGAGCCCTTCTGTTACTATAGGTATGTTGACGATACTTTCATCCTGCTTGAATCTGAGCAGAGGGCTTTTGATTTGTTCGAGAAGCTCAGTGCCTTACATCCCTCTCTTCAATTTACTATGGAGTGTGAAAGGAACCCTTCCCTGGCCTTTTTGGACGTATTAGTGCGGAGTTGTGAACACAGTTTTGCCACCAGCATATACAGAAAACCTACTTTCACAGGTCTGTACACTGGCTGGTTGTCCTCAGTGCCCAAGAGCCGGAAAATCAATTTGATAAGGACTTTGCCACCTGCCAATTAATCAATGTAGCTCCGTCATTTATAGGTTACAGTGTAGGTGTGATGCCTTCTACATTGGCAGGACTTCTCAGAGATTGGAAACCAGAATCAAGCAGCATGTCCCGGCAAAAGTGTTCCGGTATTTCGAACCTGGTACATCCGGGACTTTTCTACCTTTGGTTGACTCTGCCATTGGCCAACATATAATTGACAATCGGCAGTGTGCTAATGGCTTCTGTGATGATTCTTTCAGTGTGTTACATCGCGCCTCAAGTCCATTTCAGTTAAAGGTATTTGTGTGTACAACACGAATTCACACACACCCTGGAACTAATTCGTGATTTTGGTTAGTTTCCGGGGTGGGGTATTTCTATTCATGTATTCATCTTTCATTCATCGTCTACACATATTTTAAACCCATTCAAATTTTAATCGACAATTCTTTTGGATTTCATTTTTCTTGGTTTTAACTGTTATCACCCCCTCATCGTTTTTAATAGTCTTGAACTTGTTTTAATTATAATCGCCGATGGCACTTCATTTCCAAGAGAATCAAACGCGCAAAGGCACGTCGTGGTCCATTTACTGATAAAGCATTTATTAGTGATGAATTGCATAATTAGATGTGAAAGATTTCAAAACTTATATAGATCATCTTTGGCTTTCTCGAAAAACCATTTGTCGTTTTTCGACTCTATTCGCTTTGTACGGTATCTATCAGAGGGTGACATTTTGTTAAGCAAGCGAATTTCCTCAAAGAACTCCAAATATTTGTCTAGTTTAATAGCAGACACATATGGAGTCCTACCTTCTCGTAGCAACAGCCAACATATTTTCAACCACTCAAGTCCCCTCCTCTCTGAGACTGAAATGTCCGTTTTGTCCCGTGGCCTTGATTTTGTATGCCCCCTTACAAAATCAATAGGGAATTTGTTTTATTCTTCTAAGGTAGCCATAAATCAAAAGATGCTAGACAGTTTGTCTTTTTCTTTTTTCCCCTGCCTGGCTCTGTTAATGAATTTATCTCTTGGTCATTTTATTCTGTCTTAATGTGGTGTTGATATGTACCCTCCCCTGCTGTGTCTATGCCATTCTTTCTATCTTCTGGTTACTATCTATCTATTTTTATCTGGTCTACCCTAATTAAGTATTATTTCCCTATCTCTTCGACCTTCTCTTTTGGATATCTCAGGGCCAACCGACACCATTATCTATCCTCAACTTATACACACACACACACACATACGCACATACATACATACATACATACATACATATGTATACCTCTATATCTCTTTCCCAACTTATTTTACCCTATTCTTTATCTTATTCTTGTTTATACTTTTCTTGTTTTATTTGGTTTAATTTCTTGTTTTTACTTGACTTTCATAATTTGTGATTATTGATTTTAAATTCCTGTTAGTCTTGTTTTTGTTATATATTTATCCTTATTTTATTTTATTTTATGGTTCTGCCTCCTTCTCTTATTTTATTAGTTATGTTTTTATTTAATATAGATTATTTTACCTTCCCATACATATTTTTATTTAATATAGTTTATTTTACCTTCCCATACATCTTCTTCTCCTATTTTATTAATTATGTTTTTATTTAATATAGTTTATTTTACCTACCCACATATTTCAGTGAAAACACCTTTTGGTGGCGGCACGTTACCGAAATTTCCGAGCTCGAATTCAGTAGTTTACCTCTTTCTCTATATGTTATTATTTTTAGTTTTTTTCGATGCACAAATTGCACCTCGAGTTTAAACTTTTGCATGTTCTTGCCTCTTTTAATATTCCCCATTTTATTATAGGATGTATATATAACGCTCAGGATTATTGGCACCCTTGAATATATATGTATAATCTGTGCAATATCTTCAGAAATAAATGTAAATCTACCAAATTGTTATCATCAGAATATTTTAATAGGATGTCCAAAGTAATTTAATAAAACATCATTATTTCTCAACTCACATGTACTAATTTAAAAGAAATCGAAAGCATTACCTGGACAGTAATATATACACACCACCTTTATATTTGGCTGCACGACCCCCTTTATTCGAACTGGTGTCGAACGGGGCGATGATCTAGTTGATATAAACGCTGCTTAAATGTGTTGTATAGCCACGGGTCCGCTAGGATAAACTTGGACTTTGAGAAAAGGAAGACTGGAGACTTGTTTTTTAACAATAAAATGATATACTTTTATTGCATCAAATACATCGTGAAGTGGCATGAAGAGTGCGAGTGAAATAACGAGAGCCGACATACTTTTCTTAGACAGCATGGCATACGAGTCCTTGACAACAGAGAAATTGGTCTTGTCTTCGTCCCAAGCCTAGGTTTCTCTCTCTGCCTTCTGAGTGGCTTTTATGGGGTTCGTACGCCCACGCGGGTTTTTCAGCCCACCACCTTCAGCTTGGGGTTTAGTCAATATCCTGCTTATGACTTCTTAACACGGGGTATGTCTCTTCCGGTCCCCGACACATATTGTGAAATGCGTTTTCGAAGTTACGGTAAATAAATCCCATAAACATTTGTAAGTATTGGCCAATGAGAACACAAGACTCTAACACAGAGGATTCAATCACAAACGTCAGCTCAGTTGCGATTTATGACTAAGATTTGAATATTTTTTCCTGCAACAATACCACCACCGCCTGGACGCCTGTCATAGAGCGATTGTTAGCAATGCAGATACGCAGAACATTCACTTGTGTAACGAGTTGTAGCCTTGTGCCAGTCTAAACTAAACTAAGCTTAGTAAATAAGTTATACACACCTTTAGTAGTACGGTGGTTCGACCAATTCGCTATCATAGTGTGTTCACAGGATACTTCACTACTATGGACTTGTGCTAGACTAAGCCACGCTAAGAAAATATCGATACCTCCTCCATCATATAAGACCACGACGACACCCTCTACTAACCCTGCCACTACCAGAATCTAGACAAGGTTGAAACTTTCATTATCCCCTCCGCTTTTACTACAACAACCGCCGTCTCCATAAATACTACCCCTCTCATCACTACCGTTATTACCATCACCGCTACCAACTGTATTTAAACCTACAGCAAATTCATCTCAATCTTTCGCTACTTTTAGAAGTTCGTGTGATAAATCATTATAGCGATGCAGCAGCCAAATGCTGAAATCAATTGTAATTAATGAAATAAAGGATGAAAAGTAAGTACGACAAACATGTCTGAACTTTATCAATATTTTATGAACATATAAGGAATGTGTGTGGTTGATTTTGATTATATTTCAGTGTTTATTTTCATCATCCCCAGAACAGTATTCTCAGATAATATTCTACGCATTTTTCAAATATGGGCAAAATCAACCAGGTTCCTCATTATTTAAATAATTATTCATTACCTACAAGCAGGCCGTAGGATTTGTTTAAAAAGTAACTCGACCGGGACTCGAGTTAGAAAGTTACACTCCCAAAAATAATTTGTCTCGAGCGAAATACTTATGCAAAAAAGATTGACTCCTGCCTAAAAAGGAGGATCATCTAAAGTGTAATGAACTATGATGACTTTGATCTCACTGTTTTACCTTTCCATGTGAACAATCTTTGTGAAGGAAATAGGTTACGTAGGGGGATAACATGGTTGTCTTTTAAATTCGTACGACGAGAAATCTATTGGGGGTATATTGCCGCTCAGTCCACCTCTGATAACGATGCAGTTGAAAAAAAAACTTTTAAATATAAAAAAATGTGATAAAAGATCTTATTTTTTAAACTCGACCAGCGAGAAAGGTCGTGAAAGCTGAGAAACTTACATGCTCGAGAGATTGGCTCGACTGAGTCGAGTTAAATCTTACAGGCTGCCTACACGTATCTATTTCGATTATCCTCATCTGTTATGTTTTAAAACTATTTTATAGACAAGAAAGATTTAATGATGTAAAGGTGAAATAAAGTTGTATAATCATACTTGTCTTTCTTAATAAATCAAGGATTTTATTGAAAGAATAATTTGATTTAAAAATATGCTTTATTGCATTTTATATTGCAGTTTTACATCAAATGTAAAATCTGTTCCATTTTGTTGTAATCTAATTTAATACTAGGGCTTCACAAGGTTTTCTGTGCCTTTGAGTTATATGAGAATGTAACTTATATAATTGATAAAAACATTTAGTTTTCATTTTAGTAGTATAATTGATTATATCGTAATTTAATGTCGAATATTGCTCGCGGAAGACTACAATTCTTGGCTGGAGTCATTCTTTTCTTTTGTGTTTTCCCCAGGATTAATGGAAGGAATAACACAAAATCTAGCGTGTCACCGAATCTTCATCGATTACTCCCAAGCTGATTTCCGTAACGAGTTGCAGAGCAGACACAGAGCCATCCTGACAGAAATAGCCCTGAGCCAAGTCGGGAAAAGATGCTTTTGCGCGCTTTTAACCTCTCTCACTACAGCTACTACCTTTAACCTGGCCGATTCCTTTAGCGGTGGTACTAGTATCACCACAAGCGCCATCAACGATACAACATCACGGCCAATTCTGATTCAGCGACCACCACCACCAGTTTGTGCTACGTCTGCTACCATCGCAACCATCAATATTTCCACGGACCGTTGTCAGTCACCATTCCACCATCAGGACACAGAACCATCTTTTATCAATACTAGCTATTTGTCAGACTGTGCTAATTTGGCACTATCATATTGTTGAGAAACATCCAATGAATATCAAACTCACAATGACTGTCTTGAACGATTAGTCACTGACCAATTCATCCGACATGCTGGGTAAAGTTAATAAATTACACCAACTCTACAATCACCTAGGAGGGTGGATCTATAAGTTCGCAGCCTGATACGTAGTTATTAGCTGAATCTTTATCCTGAATTTTCAGTGTATATGTTCGATCCATGCGAGTATTATTCACGATTGAATTAAGTGCATTGACAAGGAAAGAGATTATGTTGAAAAATAAATATTTGTTGTGTAAAATAAATGTTTTTCATGATTAGGCTCCAGGCTTATTAATGTCCTTACGTATATCGTAGCGGCCATTTATACGCTACCTTCATATCTCGTTTTAAATAGTGTTATTCGTGTGTCGCCGAGATGTAAAGCCGATAAATTGAATAGCTAATTTCCACTGTTTATTCCAAATATCTGACCTCATTAGTTCCATTTTTCTGCCTTTTTACTTATCCTTATTGTTCTTTGTACAATTAGCCTTGCATCGAAATGTACCATTATTTCACTTCTTTTCGTAAAATACCGAATGCAGTCTCTCATTTTCTCTTACTTTCTGGCGTTCATTTTCTTTGTAATATAACCTTCCTTTTTAATCAGCTCTGTTTCGATACTTGCTTATTTTGGCTCCTAACATCACAAGGCCAGCCAATCAATCATATTGTAGATTCCTTTTTTAGTTTCGTGTTTCTTTGCTTGTTTTTTGCTTTGCTTCGTTTTCTATTCAAATCCCTTCTTTTTTAAGAAACAATACTTTTTAAAAAAATAAAAAAAAATATTTGTGCTTCTTGTTATTTCTATTTTAGGAGTCTTCCTTCTTCGCTATCGTTCTGTTTTCTTTCATTCTTTCTTTTTCAAATCGATTTCCATCTGAAGCCTTCTCTTTTTTTGCTTATTTGTTTACTTGCTATTTGTTTTACTCATTCTCTTTTGGCGATATTTCTTTCTTTCGTTCTTTCTGTCTCTTTTAGAACGTTCATCCTTATGAATGTAAATATAGCATTGCTTACCATAGCTGAGCCGTAATGTTGGTGTTCCGTTCGCTCCTACCTGTGATATCAAACCCCTGGCCGTATTTGAGCCTCATTAATATCGCCTCTTCACAGAAAGTTTAATTGTTTGCAACCATCTGCAGAAACCCCTTAACTTTATCTATCTATCTATCTATCTATCTATCTATCTATCTATCTATCTATCTATCTATCTCAGTCTGTTCATCTCTTTCTATCTGTCTATTTCATTATCTAGAGTGGTGAAAATAATTATAATCATATAGCCTGCAAATTTGGACAGTTATTATTAATTACAAATCTTTCCTTTTGATTGTAAAACATGAATACACCTGATTTTGCATTTAGGACAATGATTTTCCAAGGTTTTAAGCTGAGTGTCATCCCAACAAGGCGGTATGCAAGAGATTAAGCTGTTACTCTTTTCAAACCACATTCCTTGCTTATAGACACGTCTTGAAGGATGTCTCACGCGTTCTCAATGGGATTGCAATTTAGAGAGTTTGAAGGCCAGTCCATAACCATGATGCCCTTGCATTCAACCATTCCGTGGTGATTAGAATACAGAATTTCTGACGGAATGGCGGGTGGACACTGGGACAAGAATATGTAGATAGGTGGTGTTCTCTGACGAGAAGTTCTATTGAGATCGTCCCAATGGAATGGAATGCAATGCTATTGGCACGACCTTTGGAAAGAGGAACAAGATGTTCCAAACGTCCATGGCGAGGATCTATTATGATGTGGTTAACTTCTTCCGTCCGTCAAGGTTAAAGTGAATTGGTGGTGATGGAAGGCAAGCAAAGCGTTACGTAGACATGTAAGAGAAGTGTCTACCTAGAAATGTAAGAGAAATGTCTACCTTTAATTAAATTGTGAAAACATGTTTTAAAAAAGGTAGACACTTCTCTTTCAGTATTTGTTTTGGTTTATGTAAGTAATATTAGTGAAGCAATTATTTTATTATTTATTTTTATTAGATGAAGTAAAAAGAAATGTAAACCATTTTTATTAATATTTTACTAATATTTACCAACATCTTAATAGTTAAGTTGTGATAAAAAAAAACCCTAAAAAATTAAGATGATGGTAAATAGTGGTAAATAATTAAAAGAAATGGTTTACAATCCTTCATATAATAAAGAATACATAATAAAACAATTGCTTTACTAATACTACTTACAGAAACCAAAACAAACACTATCGTGAAGGCAGTTAAATTGTATTAAAAAAATTAAGTTGAAGTTAAATAGTAGTAAAATATTATTTTAAAATGTTTACAATATTTCATCTAATGAAACATAAATAATAAAATAATTGCTTTATTACAACTACTTATTAGTACATAAACCACAACAAACACTGCCGTGGCGGCCTGAGTTGAATTGTGATTAAACAAAACAACTAAAAAGATTAGTTGAAGGTAAATGGTAGTCAAAAATTATTTCTTTTAAAGTATTGCTAACTAGTACAGAATCCAAAACAAACACTGCCGTCACGGCCTGAATTGAATTGTGATATAAAAAAACAACTAAATAATTAAGATGAAGATACATAGTAATCAAAAATTGATAAAATGGTTTACAATAATTATAAAATAATAGCTCCAATAATACTATTTACTAGTTTATAAACCAAAACACACTGACAGAAGGTATACTATAGATTTGCTCAATTGTCTTACACTTTTTTGTACCGACGCTCAATCGTTTTTCGCTCATTTGTCTCGGCTCATTTGTCGCCGCTCTTTTGTCTTACGCTCATTTATCGGCCAATCTTTGCACCACTTTACACGCATCGCAGTGTGTGTGTGTGTGTGTGTGTGCGCGTGTGTGAGGATCAAAAAGAATTCTTCTCGTCATTGCCTCTCATCTTTTCTCTTCAACTACCCACCCACCCATGCTATGCAATTAACGAAGATATGAAGATGGGTGCTTATGCTTGAATGGAAACAAATTGGACTCAACCTTCACTATAACTGCCATTCATTCATTACTCCCCATCACAAGTCTAAAGCCTAAAGATTATAGTAGTAGACCACAAGAATATAGACAGATAGCAAAAGTAATTAATAATAATAATACTTACGCATGCATGTTATTATAATTAATTTGGATACATTCTATAAGTAATAAATTACTTTGACAAAATGATATAGTTTAATTGCAGAAATATATATACGAGCGTAGTGATGGTATATTATTTGCCACACCCGTGGAATTTCCACAGGTCCAGCTAGTTAATAATAATTGAGAATGCTCCATCTAAAAAATTCGAATAAGATTTCTATAGATATAAGATTGTGACTTCCATGCGTTTTTGATACGATAGAAAATGACACTTATTTGGAGGTTTTCGATTAATCCTTGGAATGGATGGTAGTGCACTTTACTCAATGAATTCCCTTCCGTAATGTAATGTCAGCCTATTAGGCCGGGGGGCAGCAGGGCTTACCCCCACCCCTATTCTACATTTAGGGTACCAAAATGTTCCTTAGGATGTCCTCTTTCAGAAATAATGTTCCCAAGAAGAAAGTTGGGAAGAACTACCTCATTTGCATAAAACAAAATGGCCGCCAGCTCACACCAAAAAGGACAGAATTTCATATCTCGGCTCCCGATTGACATATCTGAATAATTTAAAAGGCTAAATGGTGGTGGGGGGTGCACAGTAGGCCCTGCTGGCCCCCGGCCTATATTGAACAATCACTCTTTTAGCCTCCAATAGTCTATGACAAAACGTATATGATTTGTGATTTTACAAACATGACAAGATCTACAGCATTAGGTATGTTAACCAAAGCTACAAGATGCCACCCTATTAATTCGAACTATCATAGCAACCGTTATCAGGTAGGCAAAAAAAAGGAAAAAAATATTTACCAAATGAACTACGGTAGCAACCGCACTTTGACAGCAGTCTAAATTTACAATGTTTAATAAATATTCTTTTATTATGCATTAATCTATTTGGACTAATGTCCTCATATTGGTTGTTATAGTCGTAACGTTTCGGCCATTCTACCCACCGGCTTTCTTCAGGTGTCTTCGGTAAAATTAGAACTGAGCCTTTTATTTAATCAAGTGGGGTATATTATTCTCATTACAGTGCCCAAGATAGCGGATATCTAACATCAGTTAAATCCTGCTAGTTAATTCATCCTTGATATGCTGCTTTTGCGTTCCCCACTGAAACAGAATAGATAACTTTCACTGCCTCATCCAGGGACTGAACTTACGACAACCAGATGCTAGATAACTAGATGCATATAACTAACGCTTTTATCAACTAGGCCGTACGACAGTCCGCTAGTGGACATTCTGAGCCTTTCTTTCCTAGAAGGTACGAGATACGTGACGGACAGCAGAATGATAACAATCCATCCTCTGTGGATTAAATAAAGGGTTCAATTCGAAATTCCCAGATAGTTACTGAATATGACAGACACATAAAGAATACTGGAGGGTGCAACTGCCGGAACGTTGTGACTATAGCAATCAAGATAAAGACACGAGATCAATGTATACTAATGATAATTCTTCATCTCAGAAGTTCAGAGAGAAAATATCCCTTTATCTTTAGGATTGATGACTTGCGAGAAACCAGGTTTATTCCTAATGACTGATGGGAAATCTTAACCCTGGCCATTGTTTGCTTTAGAGTTTTATATTTTCCAGCTATCAAATACGCCATTTGTTTTTAGTTTCCCTTTCTCTTCCCATACTCGCTTCCCGGGGTCGAGGTGCTGATTCAGTTCTCTCAAAAAACGTCTTTGATATAATAGGCTTTTCAGAGGCACTTCAGCTGATCAGAAAAGAAAACTATCCCCGAAGCTGAACGCTTGTTTCTGCTTGTCTGACTTCGATCTATCCAAACTGTATCGATTTGCCAACCGTTTTTTCTGGAACAGATCGAGAGTATTTTCTTTCTATTGAGTCGCAGATCACAAAAGAAAATTGAAGGCTTTCTGGCCGGAGTTCATTTATCTATTAGAAACTGTCAATCAAAACTGTCAGCAAAATTGTCAACATAGGTCTCTTCAGTTTTTAAGTTGGTCTGGTTGACTGGCTATCTATGTATGTATGTGTCGCGCGTGCAGGCTGCACCAATGGAGCTAGAGTGTTTACTCCTTATTATTTCTAGAAAAAACTTTTTTTTAAATACCCCCTCAATAGGTTTTTAGGTGGGGGTTCAATTTGAAATGAAACTTTATGCTAAATTGGTCCCTTAGTTTGTGTCCGAGAGCATTCACGCTTTTCTTTTGAAAAGTTGGACCTTTTTAGAGGTAACTGACCAACAAAAGGCAAGAGAAGTAAGTTATTCATTGATCACACCCTTTTCAATTTGTTTAATTGATCACCCACAACACAGCATGCTGTATAACATACGTTGGTCACGTTACAGTTTCTATTGAGTGCCTAACCAAACCTGTCTGTCTTTCTATATATCTATCTCAGTTCATCATTCTCTCTTTTGTGTCGATAATACATATGTATCTATCACAATCCATCGATATCTACCAATCAATCAGTATAGGTATCATTGTATCTATTTATACGCATTTGGTATGAACAGAGATATTCTGAAGAGCACCTTGCCAATGTGCCTAAAACGAAAAGTATATAACGGCTGCATAATACCAGCCATGATTTATGGTTGCGAAACCTGGAAATTAACCAAACGAGCAGAAAACAAACTTAGAGTAGCACAGAGAGCCATGGAAAGAGCAATGCTAGGGGTAACGCTAAGAGATAGAAAAAGATCAACATGGATCAGAGAAAAGACTAGAGTAAAGGATATTATACAACTAATTAAACAACAAAAGTGGAGATGGGCCGGCCACCTAGCGAGAAGAGATGACAATAGATGGGGGAAAAGATTAACAGATTGGTGCCCATGGGATAGTAAAAGAAGTAGGAAACGGCCAGACACAAAATGGAGGGACGAGATAGAAAAGTTTGCCGGTAAGACTTGGCAGAGATTAGCACAAGATAGGTTGTCATGGAGGGAGATGGGAAAGGCCTTCGTCCAGCAGTGGACTAATAACGGCTGATGATGATGATGATGATGATGATGATGATGATGATGATGATGATGAAGTTTGCAGACTAATGATGATAAAAGCATTTGTTTTACACAACACATATTTATTTTCCAACATAATCTCCTTCCTTGTCAGGGCACTTAATCCAGTGGTGAACATTATAATCCAGTGGTGAACAAATCTTCAGGTCAAAATTGAGCTAATAACTACGCGTCAGGTTATGGATTTATTGATCCACTCTCGTATATCTAACTTGAGTTTGTTATAGAGTTTGGTGAAGGATAATTTTTCGAAAATTCCGTCTTGTAAATTTAGTCTAGTTTTGACATTGTTCAGTGTTTAAAATTCATGTTCAATAAAATAAAATTCCTTAAGCAAAACTAATTTTCTTTCTATTCGACCACTTCCTTTTGGAACGCCTTTTAATTAGGAAAGTACTTTTACTCGTTTGAACAATGTATCAAAATGTAGATTATATATATAATGATATTTTATTCCATAAATTCTTCAGACTAGTATCCTCGTCTCTATTGTTTTTGGTAACTACGTTTCACCCGATGCGACTTTTTACTTTCCTCATCATAATGATATTTTATTCCATGAATTCTTCAAACTAGTATCCTCGTCTCTGTTGTTTTGGTAACTACGTTTCACCCGATGCGTCTTTTTACTTTCCTTATCATAATGATATTTTATTCCACGAATTCTTCAGGCTAGTATCCTCGTCGCTGGTGTTTGATCACTACGTTTCGTAAATGACATTTTTTATGTATATGCGTAATAAATCCTACGAGCGTTCAGTAAATGAAATATCCTTCCTTGGATAAAAAAAAAGGTATTTATTTACGGTTCAGACAAATAGCCATTCGTTGTCATCAGATTTGATGGCATTTGCAAACAAAACGCTTTTATTTCAACCATAAATCACACCATACACAATATATTTCTTCTGAAGTATTAATTTCCTCCCGGAACTCTGCTATTATTACAGGAAGCAGTAACCCACCAATCACATTTCATGGAACGGTTTCCCGAGCAAATTAAAAAGTAAAGCAATCAAATTAAAAATATAGCAACCAAATTTGAAAATACACCGAGCAAATTAAAAAGACAAGCGAACTGAATCACTTGGGATTATTTACATAGAGTTATTATTTATAAGATTTATTTATCTGGTTATTCAAACACAGATTTAATTGTGTCTTTTCTGGGCAGGGAAAAGGGGGGGGGGTCAGGACCCCCTTGACACTTCCCTGGACCCACACGCCTTTCCATGTAATATCATTGTGTCAGCAACGACACAACGATGTTACATAGTAAGTTCATGAATTTATATATGGCAACATGAAATAACTTATTAATTAATCAATTTTGGCTATTTTAATTATATCCCACGTTGATAATCTAAAGAGATTTTTAAAATGAGATATTACAACATTAATGGTATTCCTAAATGATATTTTCATTGGCCAATGTGGGTATAATGCTGATACATGACATTTCAATACCCAGTGGTAAAGTATGAGAGCTTTCTGAATTTCCGTAATTGCTATATTTAATTACCTAAGAGGGAATGGGGAGATGAAGAGAGGTAAAAATACATTTCAAAGTTGAAACCTTAGTTAAGTGAAATGGTTCTGCTCTGCGCCGGCACATCATTTGGAGGAAAAACCCTTCCAAAAGTCTGTAATACATTGTTATATGCTTGAATTGCCTTTAAATCTCATTCACATTCTCTCATTATTTAAATTCTGAAAATATCGATTGAAAACCACGTCAGACCAATAATGATCAGATGAACTTAAATTGAAGCTGAATTTTCTTTTTCACTAATCTTATTGATTCTAAATTTGTTGTGTATCTATCTCTACGATGTATTCAAGGAGCTATTCTCAATTTAGATGTTCCAAATACTCTTAGAAGTCGTAAATAGGTCAGGACAGGGGCCACTCCCTGCTACTAGAATTGGGTAACCCTGTACAAACTGTCATATGCTACTTGGGATGGAGATGGGCATCGCCAATTAATACTCATTGCCCGGACCCCTGGCAACACGTCATGGGCCAGCGCGATAGACACTCCCCATGGTTCACACGAAAAATAATATAACGGCCGTTCCTGTTGAGTCAGCGGATTTAAAAGGCCCAGCCACATCATTTGCTTTGGGTAGGGGTGGTGTGCTCCAAGGGCAACTACCCAAACACAACACCAAGAGCCTTACCAAGAAAACAACACTATACATCGATAAACCGCTTTTAATGGTGCAATTATAACAGTAGTCCTATAATATGGATCGGAGGGAGGAATAGAGTGAAGACGCAAGATGGAGGGACGAGATACAAAAGTTTACGTTAAGAGTTTAGCTCAATCTAGGTCGATGGATGGGAAAGGCCATTGTCCAGCAGTGGACTTATAAGGGCTGATGATAATGATAACATTACGTTTTGAAACACGAGATTTGCACAGTATGTAGAGCTAACCCAGATGCATGTTCCCACAGAATTACAACAAGCTAGCTGCTAAAATAATGATGAAAACAAATTCATAAAGAAACATGTCATTTCTGTTGGCTATTTTTTCCCGTTAAACGGGTTTGATTTGCTACTACGTCCAAGACTTGTCAATATAACCCCAAGATGACCACGATACGAGTCAACCAAGTGGCCGTTTTCCTGGAAGCATCCTCTGCTACACTCAGACAGGCGCTGTTAGCCGTCAACTAAACTCCTTGACCACGCGTGATTCTCCAAGAAGTAACTTCTACACAGGTGGAGTTGTTTTATTACATTGCTGTCTTCACGGCTTTCATGTTTTATCATCGGTCAAGTAAGATAACAAGGTAAGTGGATATTATTTTAATTAATTTTGACTAGGTGTTACCTTTAAAATACTACTACTACTACTACTACTACTACTACTACTACTACTACTACTACTACTACTACTACTACTACTACTACTACTACTACTACTACTACTACGAATGATAATAATTGGATATTTAAGTAAGGAAAAATCTCTCATCAAGAACGGTGACTCCTTCACTACGAGATCTATATTACACGCTTAGATACCACATTTAATTGAATTCTAGTATGTATAGACATCAATTTTCCTGAAATAATCTAACCTAATAATGAGCAATGTGATTTTCTGGGTTTGTGCGCCGTAACACTGGAATATTCAAATGTGCTGTCCGAAACACTTGACTCTCCCACTCGAGTAAGAATGTTGCTGATAAAAGTACCTCCTTCCATCCTCCTTTGAAACTATGGACTTTGCTATTATTTTTTCTTAGAAAATAGTTTCAAAGAAATTCAGAAATATCCGTGAATCCATTCACGGTTATTAGCTAGTCTACACTAATAATGAACTGTGTGATTTTCTTGCTTTGCTGGTTGTAATACTGGACTATTCCAGTGAAGTATACTTCTTGCCTACTGTTTCAAACTACGCACTATTCCCGGCAAATGAATTTAGTATATTTTTCCCGCTTGGATTAACGAGTAGATCGTATGAAAAAAAAAGAAAAAGACAAAGAAAACAGATCATGTCAGATGTCATATGGCAATGATCAGAAATGATTGTTAGTTGGTTCGATCCTGGTCAGATCTCCAAGTATAGGCTATCATACCAATTCATGCTAACTTACTGTAGTTATATAATGAACAATGTGGTTCGTTTGGTTTGCTGTCTGTAACACTGGACTCTCACACGTAGGAGTAAACACTTGGGTGATAAAAGTACTTTCTTCCCACCTTTTGAAACTATGGACTCTTCGACCGAAACAAATTGCTATTGTCTTTGCTTAGAAAATAGTTTCATAGAAATTCAAATATATCC
>VCCN01000724.1:11309917-11320742 GCA_006491835.1 Architeuthis dux | reverse complement strand
CATTAATATACTTATTGCATACGTCTACATATAATAACATGAGTACATGCATAAATAAAGGAATATTTATTATGAACGATAGAGGTGCGGAGCTACTATAACGATTAACTGCGTTGGAAAAGTTCAAATTCCGACTTAGGTAGTTGGTGTTTACTCTATGTCTTTGGGAAAGGCATGAATCTAGAGTACGTCTCTAAGTATACAATCAATGCACATATGGCGCACGGGTGCGAAACCTGGAAACTTACAAAACCACTCGAAAACGAACCCAGAACCACACAGATGGCAACGGAAAGACCAATGTTAGGAATAGCTCTTAGCGATAAAAAAAGGTCAACATTGATCCGAGAGAGGACAAGGGTGAAGGATATCGTACAAATAATTAATCAACAGGAGTGGAGATGGGCAGGGCACATAGCGGGGAGAAGGGACAACAGATGGAGCAAAAGGTTAACCAATTGGTGCGTGCGGAACAGTAAACGCAGTAGGAAAACACCAGGCATATGATGGAAATTAGAAAGGCTGATGATGACACTGTGCATCACACATTCCTGCCCTGACTGAAATCTCTCTCCCAACATCTCCCCTGCCTAAAATTTCTTCGCTAGAAAATTCTTCCCCTGGGAGCCAAGAGCGTTCTGTTTGTGAATCACTGTCCTAAACGGTCCGCCGGGAATAAATGTCATGTCTATGCAGCATACTGCAACCATTCGGCAATCAATAATCTTATAATTGATTTTCAGCGCGTTCAGACCGCTAAACAAAAGAAATATATAACACTAACATGACAATGATAAACTGAACTAGCGAAATATTGTACCACCCTAGACCCCCAGGGACGACTCACCTATTTCACTTTAGACGTTGCATTGTCGTTCTCTCTACTTTATCAGCTGAGCAGTATAATAGATACAAGGGCCAGAGGGTCGAATTTATGGCAAACCCTCGTATGATCACTAGCTATTTTATAAAAAAAACAATAGACAAACTTGCCATTGCCACTCTTAATATAGTTGAGTCTCCGTATTTACATGTCATCATCTCTCACGAAAATGTGACATTCCTTCGTACTCGGGTGCATATTGAAAAAGGTACTTTTAGCTTTGAGACAGGAGATCGGTCCCTAAGAGAGTACCTCACAATTTCACTAAACAGGGTAGGGTCAAAATACACATTAAGTCGGAGAGTCCAGATTCAGAAGGTTTTTTTGTTGAAAACCACTTAAAGAAATACCTTGTGTGGCTTATTATTAAACTACACCGGGTTGAATACCCGGCGAGGACGGGTACTTCAGTTAGTTTAATTTAATTTAAAGTGTCAAATAAAACGACACCACCACATATCACATTATTTTTGTGAACAGCATTATAATTGCCTCACCAGGCTAAGGAGCCCATTCTGTCCCTTTGTTTTACCCATGACTGGGAGATTTTTCTTGTTCAGACATGCACATGTGTAGCATGAATGTACGGTTTTGGAGAATATTTATACAAAAAAGTCCGACCAAGTGGTAGTGAAAATTCAAACGGTCGAGTTTATAGTGTGAATGTTCGGTTTCATAGCATATTCATAGAAAAAAAGCTAGTCCGACTAGTTTTTAGAAACAGGCAAGTTTGTAGTGTGAATGTTCGGTTTTATAGCATATTAATACGAAAAAGGCCATGTTAATTTCAGTTAAAAGCCGAATACAGAGTTGAAAACAGATTTTTCGCTGGAACCCTTTTTACACACCTGATATCTATCTATCTATCTATCTATCTATCTATCTATCTATCTCCCCTTAAATCACTTATTCCTTTCTCTTTAAATATAATTTCAAAATTTAATCAGTTCCTCCTTAGCCCATTAATCATAAATCACCCTGTAAATGCTGTAAAAAATAGAATTAAACATCTTATACCAAGGTGAAACAAATTAAATGTATAATTAAGAAATGAAACACTTCTGAAAATTAGGAAATGGTGGGGGAGACCTTAAAAGGTGCGTGAAAATTCATCGCAACTCCCGAATAGTCATTCTACAATCGTTAGTAAGCTGTGTAGATCTGGCAAGAATAGAACTCGCATTTCTCATCCACTGGAGCCTGTCTTAACGTGACAGCTGCGTTACCGATTAGGCTACTAAGGCCACGGACTACAGCCGTTTAAATCTAACGATATGGCTATTCTTTATTTTCCACGTAAGAAATAGTAATACAAAATGAATAAGAATTGACAATTCTAAGAAATTCAAAACAATATGACGAATTCCGCCTTTTGTAGTTATGCAAAATAAATATCACCTAGATAGCATCTCCCCAAAGAAGGTAGATTTAAGGTACAGCCTGATGTTTGTGGCTAAGAGCTAGGTATTTCTTTAGCAACTACTCACATGAAAAGACCTTGCGTCATATTCTACATGTGTTGGTATGCAAAATAAAGAATGACATTTCGAGAATATCTATATTCCACAGATGTTTTGTATGTTTTGCCTAAATAAGTTTACAAATAATGCAGCAATGCATCCTGTAGAACACGCCCCCATTGAGTTATAGGCAAGCGTTGAGATTTGAGTGCAAAGGTTAGTACCCGCCATATTATTCACACTGTCCATTGCCTTGAGGGTTATAAGCGGTAGACCGACTAGTGGTAATACCATGGTTATGCAAAAGGTTTCTTACATTTGACGACATGAAGGGGGTGCCTCTGTCTTTACGCTGGCATACCAAAGGTAGCAAATAGCTTGGTGAAGCATTGGATCACTTTTTGAGACGACATATCTGAACTAGCAAAAGCGAATGGAAAGCGTCTATTACAATTAATAGGTATCTGTTAGGAGAACAAGATGACAGACGTCCTTTAACGTCAACACTGAGTCTCTCGAATGGTATGGTTGCATTGATCAAATGTGATACGCCAGGCCGATGAAACCGAGGTTTGCACTCTGGGAAAATGAGGAACGAGTCCGAAACACTTTGTACGTCCTCAACAGAGAATGGTAGGTTCCTAGTTCTGACAAAATGCTGCATTCGCGTAACGCCAGGGTGACAAAGAGAGTTGTGCAATTTTACTAATACGTCAGAACTAACGGCATAACTGTATGTTCTAGAACAGGGGTCCACAACCTTTTTGTGTCGAAGAGCACTTTCACAACTACCAGTTGTGCGGTGGACTTTTCAAGTAACATTTATATTTGGACTTGATAATAAAAAAACATACATACTAATAATAATTCCTATTTAAGATAATGCACAAAACACATTTCTACGAAACAGCGAGGTTTTAGAAATTGTTTATATTATTATGGAAAGACATCAAGGCAAGTTTATAGTTCGATTTAATATTGGACATAAAGGGCGATATAACATGTAGTTCCTATGTAAAATAAGGACCATAATACACAAAACAAACTAATTCAAATAAACTGAGAAACACAGACACATTTCGATGCAAAAGTCAAACGACATGTCAATGTCGCAGCACCGGAACGATTCCTTCAAGGGACACTTCCTTACTTATCACCGGTAAGCTATCACGAACTCCGAGACGCTACAATGTAATTCACAGTACAAGTAAACTCCAATGTGGCTTCGGGTGGTGAGCCAAGAACGAACTGACGAACCGTCGTCGCCTAGCATTTTATAACCAAAAGCTTGCCACCTCCGCGTTGCTAGCGCTCAACATACTGGTCACTGACGATCCACCTTGTCTACATCTGCCGACAACTGGTTCTTTCGGCTTTTGCTTCCTGGGCAACTCCATTTCCACCTGTTCGCCACACAAACTAAATGAATAAAATCCCTGTGAAATAATGCGTAAACAGGGCCGTAACAAAGGGGAAATGTTTAGTGGGGGCAAGAGGTAACCAAACCAAATGCAACTGAGGGTTTGGGGGCGCTGCAAAATTTCGAATACCTAGCAGCTCAGGACCCGAATACCTTTCATTGTAGCAGTCTGATGACAATATATATTTGTGTGTGGTCTGATGACAATATATATTTGTGTGTGGTCTGATGACAATATATATTTGTGTGTGTGTTGGGCAGACATCCCCGCTCGTCACCGCCCTGATAAAAAAAGTAATGCAAAACAAATCTGAATAATTATACTTTTTTTTATTCTCATGCATATATATTTGGACTTGATAATGAAAATAATCATACCGTTCTTAACATTTCCCATCAAAACTATTTTTGGATTTCTTTCGTTTTGTGTATTCACAACTTTTAACTATTGTCGAAATCAACTTCGGATGTACTTTTGTACATTCTAAGTTAATTTCGACAGAATTGATTGCAACTGATCAAACATTAAAACCAGGTTTTTACTCAATTCAATATGTAGCAGTGACGGACTGAGCCTAACATTTCTACCGGGAAAATGTGTAATCCTAAAATTTAGCAAAGGAATCACATAAAAGCAATGGTTTTTAAATAGGCAAATAAATATTGCATTTCTTTGATATTTTATTTATTAATGTTAAATAATATCGATACTATGCAAATTACAATCTGTTGGAATTCCTGAATGTTGTTATTAAATTGGCTTAATCAACGATGAAGGTGCATGTAAAACAATTTTGTCTTACCAATTTATAGCTTCTTGTCAAAACATGAAACAGTGAACTATGTAATTCTGATTATAAATGTAGTTAGCGTTAGCTGGCGAGACTGGATCGTTTTCTGACGTTCGGTTCTCTAAGTCTGTTGGCTGGGGTAGCACGACTTTATCGAACGACGTTTCATCGAAAATGCAAACATACGCATACACATACACGCAACAGACACTGATGCACACATGCACACACGCCACATACGTACGTACATACAAACATACTACACACACACACACATCACATCCACACACATGCCACTATAGCACATACACACACACACACACACACACACACTACATATGCATACATGTGCATGTATATGTATATACTTGTGGCGTGCATGTGTGTGTATATTTTGCATTTCTGGTTAAACGTCATTCAATGAAAAGTGCAACGGTTGGCTTTATCCTCTCTTTCTATTCTCTGTCGTCCCTTCACTGTTGTCCACCCGGTGTGTTGCGTACTGTCAATGACACTGCACAACACACCGATAGTCTGCAATACGTGAAGTCGATACACTTTGCAATATAAGTATCATAACCATATTTATATATATTTGGATTTTGGGGGCCTTTTTTCATGTATTGTTAGGCTTCGCAGTCAACCTTGCTGTGGCCTAAAAAAGATGGGTACAGGGGTACAGGGGAAACCGGATGGGAAAAGTCGTGATCCCAAAGAATTATAATTTGTAATTGTAACATTAAAAAATTATAACATTAATCGTAGTATTAAAACATTATTTAAAACGAATAATGGTAGCCAGTCTATGGCGGGCACATTTGATTTAACATGGCAGCAACAGTGTGATTAGAGGCATCCGTCCCTATAACAAAAGGGATCGTCTCGTCAATATAAAGTACCACCACACCACATCGAGAGGGCATTTGTCACGAATGTAAGTCAAATTGAACAAACTCGGCAACCTCGGTAAATCTCCTGAGGTGACAGTCGTGCTCTTCCTTACACCTCCCACAATTTCGTATTGTTGTCCAGGTAGACCAACGTATCCGACAGCGATAAACCTGCCTAACGTACACTTCATTTTTATATTTAACATACAAGTTCCGCAATATATCGATCGCACCTTCGTAAGTTGAACAATTAGGGATATATTCATAAACAGAGGGAGCAATATAGTTAACGAGTATAGATAGTTCATCAGAGACATACTGTTCGATGGCTCGAAGGAAATTACAGAATGTAGCGTACTAATGGTTCCAGTCTTTCGTAGCAGAGCACGTGCTTGGGCTGGTTTCGAATCTCTCTGGTCACAAGAATTTATCCATGTTTAGTATTATTTCTTTGTAGTAAGACCTAAGTCTTTTTCTTAGGCTTTATTCAACAAAGAATGAGGCAATACATAAGTGTAATCAGGAAGTTGGGAAAATTTGAAAAGCGGCTACTCACAGAACTGACGGCTCCATATTAGAAAATACGAAATAATGTAAAGGAAAGGAAAGAAGCAAGTTGCTACATTTATACATACGAAACAATGCATAATCGCTACATCTTTGTTAGAATCACAACTGCTGTTTTAGCATCAGTAGTTGTATGAAAAAACATTTGTTGATAAAAAACATTTGTTGATAAAAAACATTTGTTGATAAATTTCGTGACAGACTCGACCTATACAGATTCCATGCATACTGAGGCCCTACTGTATTAAAAAGCGAGCTGTGAAAAGAATCTAGCCACGAATTCTCATATTGACATATTGAAGCACACGCGCATTGTTTGGGCACAATGCAGGATTGTGTCTTTCATGACACCTTAGAGCGGAACGAGATTGAATTAGCGGTAATCATATCTTCACCAATCACCGTGGTTCAGTAGTAGAGTGCTCGCCTTCGGTTCAGTAGGTCGATGGTTCAATCCATCGCCGGGTCATACCAAAGACTTTAAAAATGATACTCAATGCCTCTCCGCTAAGCACTCAGCACAAAGAGTAGGATTGAGGAAGTCTGGAGATTGATGGACTTCGTCTCGCCCAAGACAATTCCCGTGAATACATGGATGCCCATACGACACGGTACAGGGGACCGAAAAACATGTACTGAGTTATGGACTCATCTCTTCTCTGTCATGTGACAGGTAGTACTTACAGGGGCGATTAAGGATTTTGGGCGGGGGGGCGGTTACAAAATAACTTACTAATTTGGCAATGAGAATTCGCCTTTTCAATATTTTTAATCCATTCTGAACAAGATTTTAGGAGAATAAAAACAAATTGTTCTTTTTACATTTAACAATTTAATTCTATTAAAAAAACATTCTCCAGAAATGTTGCATTCAGAACCAACAGCGGCTTTTTTAATACTAAAAATACGGTTAAAATGGCCTCCTAGATTACATTCGTATTTAACGGCATTAACAGACACTCCTTCCCACCTATTGTCCGTTAAATCGAGGGTTTCGTAAAAATCCTTTAGTCATATAAGTTCATAGCCTCATTATTCACTCTTCAAAATCTTCCCTGTCTTTCTATCAATTCACGTCACATTTCAGGTAAATTGTGCATTCCATCACAAAAGAACGATCTCAGTTTTGAATCGGTGTATTCTTAGGAGATCTTTTTGAAATTGTAAACGTGTTAAACCGCCGACCAGACATTGTTTGGTGAAACACGTGATAGTATGAAAGTGACAGATCTGGAGAATACACCACATCTGGAATCACTTTCACCTCCCAGCTCTATCATTATTATTTACTTATTAATATAGCTATATATTGGTTTTCTTACTGCATAGACACATATACATGCATATATCTACGTAAATGCACATAGCTCTCCTTGTCAACATACCTGTCAATGGGAAAATGCATGGGGGTCGGATGCATGACTTTTCCAAGGGTATCAGTGCAAAATAAACAAAAGGCCTCGGATAGGGTTCGAACTCCGTTTGGAGATTCTGTATTCCATGCCGATAACCGTTACTCCAAACCGTACGTCCACACTCATGAATATGCAGTCAAATACAGTAACAATGTTTTTATAAGTGATGGGTTCTACCTAAGTTGGAATCTGATCGCTCTTCAAGCGCATAGCACGGAAAACACTCAAATCATTTATTATTTCCAACTTTGTTTCTGGCAAGCAGCCATATTTAAAGACAGAAGTTTATTAGAACGGCAGTACTCTTGCTTTTGTCTGCATTGCCTATCATGGTAGTAACAAGACGAAATCCTGTTATTGATAAAATGTATATCATTGGATTTCTTTGAAGCTTATTAGCAATGTTCTAAGAGCTTCCACAACTCTACGCTTAGTTCGAATACAAATTTCTTTCTTTTTTTTCCGTTTCTTCTTTCACTTCGAATTAATCTCATCCGCAGATAACCGGCATCCACCATCTTCCAGTTACCTCCCCTTTGTTTCTAGAACCTTTATCGTTAGCTTCATAACAGCTAGCTGCCTCTTGGCAAACGTCAATTATATGAAATATAGGTTTAGCCTATGGAGCCTAGCCAGTAAACACACACACACAAACACACACACACACAGAGAGGTACATCTAAAGAATTTAGAATATCGTAAAAAGTTTCATTCTTTTCCGTAATTTAATTAAAAATTGAAACTTTCATATATTCTAGATCCATTACACAAGTGAAATATTTCAAGGCTTTTTTTTGTTTTAATTTTGATGATGCTTACAGCTCATGAAAATCAAAAATCCACTATCTCAAATAATTTAGATCAATAAAAAAAAAGGATTTATAATACAAAAATGTCGAACTTCTGAAAAGTATTTTCATTTATGCACTTGGTCGGGGCTCCTTTTGCACGAATTACTGCATCAATGGGGCGTGGCATGAAGGCGATCAGCCTGTGGCACTGCTGAGGTGTTGTGGAAATGACATGACACCCCAAATCATCACTGATTGTGGAAACTTCAAACTGGACTTGGATTCTGTGCCTCTCTACTCTTCCTCCAGACTCTGGGACCGTGATCTCCAAATGAAATGCCAAATTTACTTTCATCTGAAAAGAGGATTTTGGACCACTGAGCAACGGTCCAGTTCTTTTTCTCCTTAGCTCTGGTTCAGGAGTGGCTTGACACTAGGTATGCGACACTTCTAGCCCATTTCCTGGACACGTCTGTGCGTGGTGGCTCTTGATGCACTGGCTCCAGCCTTAGTTCACTCCTTGTGAAGCTTCCCCAAGTTCTTGGATCGGCTTTGCTTGACAATCCTCTCAAGGCTGCTGTCACCCCTCTTGCTTGTGCACCTTTTCCTATCACACTTTCCCTTTCCAGTCAACTTCCCATGAATATGCTTTGATACGGCACTCTGCCAACAGTCAGCCCTTTCAGCAATGACCTTACCCTACTTGTGGAGGGTGTCAATGTGTGTCTTCTGGATAACTGTCAAGTCAGCAGTCTTCCCCATGATTGTGGTTATGTGTACCATATTTATTTGCGGAAATTAATGTTTTAAAGAACATCGGAAACATGTGACACACAGTCAAGAGGGGCAGTGGGGAAGGTATTGGTCTTCTCTATCTTAACTTTTGTTGACCCAGTCATGCTTCAATATTTCTTTTACAATAACAACGCATTTATTCTGAATATTTCGTTCATTCTACTTTCACTAAAATACTTTTTCTCCCTGACTAGGGCACTTAAATGCTTTTTTTCTTTTAAAGTTTCTGTTTTTTTTTCTTCTTGTCACTTTTGTCAGGTGTCTTAAAGAGGACCATCATGGCCTGACTGTTGTCGTCAGCCATGAGTGTGTAGGTTCCCCAGGAGAAAAAGAAAATTCCTACCTTAGACCACGCTGAAGAGTTGAAGTGGCTAACTCAGTCGGTTTCTCAGCTTCTTCCGGTACTTCCGCTTGATCTCCCTCTGAAAACTGGTCTGGCCACTGGTACGAACGCCTGTTCCAAAGAAATACTGTAAAGATCCACGTCAAGATCTGAATGGGGTTGAGTGTATCTTATTTATTTTCGGTATTACAGAAACATTTGACATGAAGTCAGGAGGGGGAGTGGGGAATATACTGGTCTTCTCATGTGTTGATCAAGACATGCTTCAATATTTCCTTCACCATAACAATGCATTTATTCTGAATATTTCTTTCATTCTACTTTCACTAACATACCACATTTACTCTATGAATGTTCTACTCAATCCTACTTATATTTACAAAAATACAGTTTTATTAGTATGACCCCCCCCCATCACACACACACACTATTCTAATATGTCAGAAGAGTAAGTTAGCCGGGCGAAAATAAAAGTGAGGTGGGAAGAGAATTATCTTTTTTCTCGAAATGTCCCACATGCTCCGGGGAACTTTACGAACACACAAAGAGGAACTTAAAAAATGGGGGTTGATGATGATTTTAGCTAAGTTTACCTGTTTGAACACAAGTCGCACAACTCTCATCCACCTATCGCCGAATTCCGACAAAGACGACATCTTCCTCTCAGCCCTGATCTTCACTTTAAGCTGATGCTTAAAGTAGGAGATCAGTTGTATGGGAGTAAAGATCTTGTCCTCGTGTCGTCCACACCACGTCTCTCAAAATGACAAGTAAGCACAGGAGCACATAGTGTTCCACCCTATCCAACGGCGGCACCACATTGCTACACACGGCACTGGCATCAAGAGCGAAGTATTGTCCACCAAGGATGCGAACCATGTAGCCGTCAATCAGCTCGCATAGCGCGTGTACAATACTGCAGTGAAAGAAAGCGTGCACGAGAGACTCCTCCAAATCACCGTAGCGTTTGCATTCTGGCGAATCCACCAGCCTCACTACAAAAGACCATTTGCTGACCCAGAGTGCGTCTCGTATAACCAGCCAGGTAAGGGTTGTCTTAAGGCATTTCATCTTGGGCGCCCAAGGCCAGATGAAGTGACTTTCCCTCAGAAGGATGGAGCTGACAGACCTCGCGACGTATTAGATCAGTACACGGACTGACAGCCGGTAACGGATGAGGGGGTAGATGTGTAAAGCGCACACCTCGGCCCTCCCCTTTAAGGAGAGACCCTTTCGAGGCCACAGGTTAACTGCTACCTCGACCTGTTCCAGTACCTCAGACCAATTCCTCTCCAACTGATGGTCGGGACCGAACCAGACGCCGCGTATCTTGCACGTCCGTCCAAGGGAAGGGACTCGGGAGTGGGCAACATCTCCGCGATCCCAACTGCAAGCCCTTGGACTTGCCGCAGTCGGTCATGTCACCTGTCACCGTCTCATATTTTCTGATTTCTTTGTTGGCTTCTTATC
>VCCN01000724.1:11252763-11268372 GCA_006491835.1 Architeuthis dux | reverse complement strand
TACAGAGCAGGTTTGGATAATGTTTCAAAAACACTATTTTCTGGAAAGATCCGCGCTTGGCGACGTGTTTCTTTAGTAAGTCAGTGGGATTTTTCTTTAATTTCGTGAATTTAGTCTGGTCATCAAGTATGCGTTGGTGTTTTAAGTTGTAATCCTTCTTGTTTAGGATTACGTAAACATTGGATTTATCGCCCCGTCTGATGATAATGTTGGGGTTAGTGCGGAGTTCGCTTGCTGCTTTCTGATCTAAGTGCTATTCGCACCCATTTAAACAAACACACACCCTTTCAAATTCCCATACGCCAAATTCTCGCATTATCAAACACATCCGCTGTAAAAAAAGACTCGCCATAATGGAAGCGCTCCTAATAAAATTTAAAAAATCCAACCCTCAACAAAATCTCTTTTTGTCACGGCCAGGGAGTTTTAAACGTGTTCAACAACTAACACCTGAAACCCCATTCTAACAAATATTGCATTCGCCCATCAATTGTCTTGCGCGCCAAATAAGCAAGGCTACCAATTTCGTCACTATTTAAAACAGTGCAAACAGTACTACTGTAACTTGAAACTGACTGAATGTACAGTCGAAAGCGCTCGTTCAAACATATCGTTTGGAAGTTATTTATATAATTTGAATCCAAACATACGTTCTCTTGTGCGTAAACAAGAAAAACTAACCAAAAAGATGAAAAGGTTTTCCATGTCCGTCGTATTCAACCAAACTTGCATATATATATATATTGATTCTCATCGATTCAATCTCAAATACGATCACTGAATTGTGCATCTGTTTATGCTACTCCACCTACATCTCTTTTGATCTCCTAAACTTTACTACCAACACTACCACTATAGCTATGAGTTTGTACTCGATATAAAACGTTACCTCTGCTACACGATCTGATCATCCCTAATTTAAAACCTTCCAAACATTTCCGTGTTCACTATTAAGAAAACTTAAAGCAAACATTTAGCTAGTTTTACGATTAGCCCTACAACGCTTTGCGGTCACAATCAGCCGAAGAATATTGAGAAGTGATCTTGAAATAGAATCTCATCTTGAGTCAGTGTGTTATTATTTCGATAGAACCTAAGTACTATCATGGTTCTACACTTTTTGTGTGCTGATTGTTTTAAAAAATGGTGTTTAAAAGCGGAGAAAAGTCACTGGAGACTTTGTAGCGATCGTCTTCACACTTCGAAGACCAGTCAAATGAGAAAAAAAGAAAACAGTTCTTACAAAAAGATAGGATCAAAACACGATTTCCTTTAGATAATGAAAATTAGTGACAAAAGCCCATAAATACTTTTAACCAATCAGAATTGCTGCTAATGATCATTTTTCGAACCTCCGCCGCGAGCCTCTCTTAACTTAAAAAGTACGTATTTATTATAGTTATATACGGGTATACCTAGATTAGTGCGGATAATCCGATCCAAAATTGTCCTTACAGTACACAACTGCACTTTTCATGAGTTAATGAGTTTTCCTTTCAGCATCTACTTAGTTACATTAATTTGTACAACAATACCATAACCATACTATATCAAATCCGCACTATTCAAGGTGTATATATATATAGTAATTGTATTATAACAAATACAAATCATATATAAGAAATCCGATATATGTTGTTGAAAATATTAATTAGAGTGCTCAACACATGAAAAGGTTAATTCTAGCTTTTCTTTTTTTACCCATCTTCGCAAACAGCTTTCAGACGTTTTCAATTTGGTCTGAAAGAAAATTTAGCTCTCATAGACCTGGCAACGTCTTATGCAGGTAAAAACAATATTTATTAGTCTTTTCCTTCGAGACAATAGTCACCGATATTCAAATGATATTCCTCACACTATTCGTATTCTCAATCACACACACACACACACACGCACACACACACACACACACACACATCGAAACTACTCACGAGGCTGTCAACAAACATCAATGCGGCGATTCAAATATTCACTACGGCATATCATCAACATTTCACACAACTCGACCTCAAAATTAATACAATGATTCACAAACCTTTTAAGTAAACTTTAGTGAGATCACTTCTAAATTATTAACAACTTCTTCGCCATTGTACTCCTCTTTCATTTAGCACACTGTATAACAAGGAATAACAAATCCTTCGATATTGTTATTGGCACTACTTGGTTTGTATAGGTATTTCTTTATTTCTTCACAAGCTCTAGCACTTTGCCTGTATCGCTAAATACATTCAATTTCCCAGACTTAGCCTGTTACTTTAACCCCAATGGTGCGTCCCCGACACACAGTACCCAGCCGCCAACCAAGCAAGAGTAGCACCGTCTTCTACAACCTGATAACCCGACATGACCAAATTGCTGACTTCTAATTTCTTAAATTGGTAACACCGGCGTTCCGAACAAATAACACGATCCACCACAACTTCATTTGAGCAATTGTAAAAAGGATTTATTTTAATCTTTCGCACTAATAATTTAGGACTATTCTCATCCTCATTTTTATCGTCTCAGTTTTTGTTGCTTATTATCGCCACGATCAGGTTGATTTTACATTCAATCTCAATATAAGACAGGTCGCAGAGGATACTTATTTTCTATATATCTGCTTAATAGCCATAGAGCGTAAAAGCTTGTACGTTGTGATGAAAAAAGCAACAGAATCAAGATGAAGGAAAAACTAGGTCAGAATTAATGATGAAAAATGATAATATTAGTCTGAAAAAACTCACTTCAGATTTTATTTCTCGAATCATCTTGTTTTGATAAAAATCGTTTAAAATGCTTCGCTGTTTTGTGACATGAATTTCTTAGGAAAGAGTGAATCAATTCGACTCCTAACGCTGGAGAAAATGAACAATGTTTTTTAGAATGAAATTATGTGATAAGTTATCATTCTGTAAATTGTTTTCCAGACTGCAACCATTATAACAACCAACAGAGCCTGTTTTGCTGGGTTAGATAATTGCATATCTTCCATCGGCGCCAGTGGTCGGTGTTTAAGCTTAGGCAAAGGCCAGGATATTGAATGTTATGATTGTTTACTATGCTTGATAAAAGAGGAAAATGAAATTACACCAACCTTAAACCAACCGTAAATATTTTTTCCCAAATAAATCAGATACGGTTTATTTAAAAAGAATGTTTTGCAAGCAGAGCGACAAAACGTCTACTTCACATTGAGTTAGAGAACATTTTTAAAAAAGAATACCCTCAGTGGAAAACTTTCGACGGATGAATGTCTCGCTTACAAGAACAAAACCTAGTCAATACGGCATTTTAAACCAAAATAAAATAGATTAAACAATCTGTGGCTGCAAGAAATGTTTCAGAATCTTTTGATTGACTGCCGTTTATTTTTTTGGGTTGAAGAGTTATTTGTTTATTTTTTCTGTTTATTTGTTGGGGTCTGAAGACCCGTAGGAGATGCGGGATAACCGAGCGGGTAACCGAGAACGGATAATGGACTCGGCAAACTCCGACTGAGACAGTTTGTGTTTACTTCGCACTAATAACATTGGGAAAGGCATGAATCCATCAGGGCTAGAGGTAAAATAGCGTAGGGTAAAGTGTGACGCCACTTCTCAGCCAATTTCACATGTCGCAAACAGGTCGAGTAAGTAGTATTGTGACACGTGGAGCATAAGCAGGGACGACTGAAGCCGTAGCCAGCGTAAGGGCACTACTTACCTATGTTGAAGATCCGCACACGGCAAAGTGTATGTTATATATGAGGCAGATTTCAATAAAAGGAAATCAGGCAGCACGTTTAAAAAAGAACAACTGGACACATGTGTTGTAGTTAACGGAACTGTTCGTTTATTCAGGCCCGCTGCTTTCGTATGCAGATATAACAACGTATTCATGCTCGCTAGTTTCGCACATAGATGTCTAACAATTCCCCCGCGCTGAGTCAAAACTATTTTACTACCCTGCCTATAATTGTCCAGGGATTATTCTGCCCTGTGGTGGACAATTTCGTTTTGATTTTATTATTTTCTTTTTGTTCAAATCACATGTCCCGTCTCTTAGGGGGATCTCTTTTTCGAATTGGATAACGTCTTTCAGGGACAGATGTTGATGTTCCCGATAATTCAAAGGTCCGAGTCACTTGAATATCTTTCCGGATATCCACCTTTGTTTTTGCTGTAATCACGCACTAGAACATCTTGTCCCACTGTGACATTTTTGACAGTTACAGAAAAGAGTTTGTTAGCCATCCGGCTTTGAATATCAGGTCACCAGACGTCGAGTCTGCAACGTAAGGGGCGTTTCCAAAACATCATCGCTGGGCTTTCACCCGTCGTTGTATGAGGCGTGTTTCTGTACATTAACAGGAAATTTGCCAGATCTTTCTCTGCTGACTCCCCTCTTCCAATTGCTTTGAAGCTATGTTTCAGCGTTTGCACAAATCGTTCTGCTAGTCCGTAAGTTTGATGCCATTTTGACCATCATGAACAATGAGAACTCTTCTGATATAAACTGTGCACCATTTTTAGACGCAAGTTGCAATGGCACTCCGCTGCGAGCGAAGATTTCGCGCAACACTCGGATTGTTTGTCCAGTAGTGGTTCTCTTCATAATATGTGTTTCGTGCCATTTTGAATGAGCATCCACAACATCGAAAACATGAGCCCTTAAAGCAGACCAGCGAAATATACATGCATGTGTTGCCATGATGAACTCGGCATTCCCATGTATGTAGATAAACACGCTGAGACATGCTTAGATTCTTTTGACACCTCTCACATTTCTTTGTCATCAGTTCGATATCACGATCAATTGAGGGCCACCACACGTAGCTACGAGCCAGGGCTTTCGTTTATACTATTCCCAAGTGTAGCATCTGTAAGACACGCTCGCGTAGGGTGACAGTATTACCACTCACATTCCCAAGAGTAATACACCTTGAGATATTGATAGTTCATCTTTCTTCGAATAATAGGTTTGATACCACCTATCTTCATCACTCCATCCTTTTTTAACACAATCTAGAACATGTGAAAGTATCAAGTCCCGTCTTGTCGCGCTCCTGATTTCGTCACATGTAACTGGCAAACGTTCAATTTGTGTTATGTGAAAAAGATCTGCAGCTTCCACATCATGTTCCTCATCGGGCTGTTTGGTTTTAGTGGCAACCTAGATAATGCGTCAGCAGGCAGTGGTTTCTCGTGTTTCGATACATGATGCCACAATCATACCCTGACAAGAAGACTGCATATCTTCGTAGACGTACCACCGTCATTACTGGAACTCCTTTATGTGGATGTAAAATTGAGGTCAGAGTTTTGCGATCTGTGTCAAGAGTGAACTTGTGTCCGAAAAGATAGAGATGAAAGTTCTTACTCCCCATATGAGAGCTAGTGCTTCCTTGTCAATCTGGGAATAGTTACTGACTTTGTGAATGATCGTGAAGCGAATGCTATAGACCGTTCGGTGCCATCCTCCATAACATGAGATAATACACACCAAACCATAGGGAGATCGGTTTCGTGGGATCATAGTGTGTTAACACAGTGTCTGTGGTAATCAGTTGTTTGGCACATATAAATGCTGTCGCACATTCAGGTGACCAGTTCCACTTCTGATATCTTTGCAACAACCAGTTCAGTGGACATGGCTCTGCGGCCAGATTAGGAAGAAACCGATGATAGTAGTTCACTAATCCGATGAATGATCGAAGCTAATGTACATTGTTGGGTTGTGGCGCTTCTAGAACAGTCCACTCCTTTTCGGGATTATTCTGTAATCCTTGAGTAGTGATATCATGGCCACAATAGGTAATCTTCACATTTCTCCTAGCTGGCTCTCAAGTTGTGCGCTTTGAGACGTTCCACATTGTGCAGATGTTAATCATCGTGATCACCCGTGATGATCATGTTGTCAATTATGCACTCTGTTTTAGGCACGTTTACCGGGCTTGATGCTATTCCAAACGCTAACCTATTTTGTCGATACAATCCTTTCTGAGTGTTCAAGGTTAAGTACAGTTTCGACAACTCGTCCATTTCCATTTGGAGATATGCTTGTTTCAGATCAATATTAGTGAACAGTTTACCACCTGCTAGCTTTACGAATATGTCCTCAATTTTGGGCAAGGGATATTGATCTACTTTCAGACACGGATTCACTGTTGATTTGTTGTGAGAAATCGTAGGATTTTCAATCGGTCTAGTTCGGCTTCGACTGCTGGTCGCATGGCATATGGTATCGACCTATCTTTCACAAACACTTGTGAACTATTTCCCTTAATAGTCAGTTTGGCTTTGACTCCTTTCAATGTACCCAGTTCATCTGAAAAGACTTCACTGTATTCGGTTATGTTTGTAGGCTTGCCTGTGTGGATGTATGCACTGGTGTCACTCTCAAATCTTTTATTTCAAGCCAATTCAGTCGGATACGGAGTAACCAGTCTCTACCAAACAGTGCGGGGTCGAGTGAATCCTACACATACAGATCCATATTGTCGGTTTTAACGTTGTTGTACACAGATATTTCCTTTGGGGCGTAGATGTTGACCACTGTAGGTACACATCATAACGTTTGTTTTCAACAATTTCATAAAACTTCTCCCCATAGACTTGTTGTGGCATGATTGAAACAGCCGATCCGGTGTTGAACGACTAACAGATCTCCTTCATCACTACTGCCATGTGTGAAGGTATAAGCTTCAGTCTGATTGTCTCTACTGCATTCATGAACAAATTTGTTTTTTTTAAATAAAATTGTTTACTTGCCTTGATCCGGCACTTCTTTTCGATGTACCCGTTTTTAGAACAATGTCTGCATATGGCGTATTTAAAACGGCACGTGGATGTTTGATGTTGTCCCCCACATGTTGGTTGGTTGTCAGAAGCTCTACCTTTAACTGGCTGTCATTGACCTTTCTGTCTGGCTGACTTGAAGTAGTATTCTTCTGGTTTGCTACTCCTTAATTAGCATAGGTCAATTTCCTCTCGGAAAGTAGTCTTTTTTGTATTTGTTCCGACCTCAATCCACAAATTAGCCTGTCTCTTAACGTATCTTTTAAATTGTCACCAAATCCAGTTCTGTGTCAGTTTCTTCAATTCTGCGACATATGTATTTATATTTTAGCCTTCTCTTTGGTCCCGTTTGCGATTACACTCGGTTTCGGCGATAAGTGATCCTCTAACAGTTTTGCCAGTTCGTCAAATGTTATTTGTTTGTTTTTTCTGGCGCCGTTAGACTGCGTAGTAATCAATAATGCCGACACTTTCTTGTTGTGATTATGTCATTTAATTCGAGATATTCTTCAAGTAGCTCAACGTAAGCTCTCCGGTCGATTCATCGTAGATCTCTAGGTTTCCGATGTATCCCGCCATTTTCTTTTATTGTAATAAAGTATTTTTCAACTCGCTGTTTCTCTTTAAGAACAGTTCGTAGAGTCGAAATAACTTTTACGCTGGTCTCGGAGTTCGGAATTCATAAAATCGTCGTCGCCACTTTGTTATATATTAGGCAGATTTCAATGAAAGGAAATCAGTCAGCACGTTTAAAAAGGAACAACTGGACACAGGTGTGTTAGTTACGGAACTGTTCGTTTATTCATGGGCGCTGCTTTCGTATGCAGATATAACAACGTGTAACTGGCGCCATACAAGGGGAAAATTGAAATAAATAGTCTCAGAAGAACCAGGTGTCAGCTGGACTGTAAAGCCCAAATCAGAACTCGAACGGTGTCTCGCTTATGAGATTTTAAGTGGATCGGGGGCTGACTCCACCCAAGTGAGTACAGAGAAAAATAATAATCTACACATCAGCATGTCTGGGCGTGGAAAGGGAGATAAAGGATTGGGAAGGAGGCGGTGCTCTCAAGAGATAAGGCAGAACCCTGTACGGGTTTCGGAGGTTAAACACCCAGCCTTGTTTCTTGCT
Source organism: Architeuthis dux (assembly GCA_006491835.1). NCBI lineage: Eukaryota > Metazoa > Mollusca > Cephalopoda > Oegopsida > Architeuthidae > Architeuthis > Architeuthis dux. The sequence continues at coordinate 11,260,479 of VCCN01000724.1, read as the reverse complement.
GTTGTCTCGCTAACGAGATTTTAAGTAGATCCAGAAAGTCCAAAGTGGGTTCCTGATAAGGACACTCCAGCTCCTCTCGCTGATGGGATTCCAAGCAAGTCGGGAGGCCGACCCCAGGGAATTTGCCTAATTCGCGGCTTCATCGTTGTATTGCAGTTTTCACCTTGTACAGAGACTTCAGAGAATAAATATTGTTTATTTAAGAAGTGTCCGACCTTTTTCTTCGTGACCGGGGTGTAGTTACACAACGTATTTATGCGCGCTAGTTTCGCACATAGATATCTAACAATGTAGATCTTCGCAGATGAAAAAGGACACCTTTTTTAAGTGAATGCGGGGAAATGTAATCATACACCCTAGGGCTATTAGTTGTTTGTTGCTCCTTGTAGCAGACATCAAAGAAGAGAATTAAAATAATGTTTGTAGGAAATACCTATGTTTTGTTATATATACTCAAACACCAGTTCAAGTGGGATTTCCCTCCAGAACCAAGAAAATCCAGGGGAGTTAACTGTTCACTGAATGTCTATCCCGGGACGTTACACCAAACGGATATATACAATTAATATTTCCCTACCGTGATTTGAAATCACGACCAAGTGATTGCTAGGTGGTTCTTTTACCAACTAAGCCAAACTTATGAGTCTTATATATCTATGACTTTATTTATTATATATACAATACAAAGGTTGCAGTAAGCATCTTCATTTGGAATAGGAGTGGAATTTGATCCTGCATCAGCCGTATTTTTATATATATACCCAATTAATGTAAATATATGTGCATATGCATATACGTATATTTAGAAATATGTAGATGATATATACAGAGTTCTCCTTGAATAAAAGCAATGGTGATCTAATTAAACATAAACCATAAAGAGAACCCCATAAAGGCTAATCGTGTTTGTGACTTTAATCAGATAGCGATTGATTTCCCCTTCTTTTTTAGTCTCTTCTTGGAGGGTTTACAATACTCGTCTACTCTCCAACGAAAGATGTCACACTTTAACAATCGTAAATAATCAAGGTTAGTGATACAATGGATTATCTCTTAAAGCAGTTAATACGTGAATGAATCAAAGGGGAAAAGGTCTGTTCAAAATCCAGGCAATGATATTTTGTAACTGGACTTTACCTCCATCTGCGGACATTAAATTAAATCTGGTGATACCAAATCAAATCTCCTTCGATTTTAAATCTATTAATCCTATTCATGCATTCAATGGTCAGACTGGTATTGTTGCTTACGAAGTTTAATTAACACTAAGTGTTTCGATTGAAAGTTGCAAATAGTTGTGGATGAGGTTTCAAACCGAAAACTATTGAGTATCCAATTTACACAGAATTAGACTGTTATGCTAAAAATCGTAGATTGGAAACAAATACATAGCCACCAACGAAAATTGAACTTGCATCCTGTTTATTTCGGGGCACGTCTAACATTTCTCTCCAACTAATGTTGTTTACTTAACCGTCTTAGTGTAACGACACCACTGGTGTACTTGGGTGCACATGCGGATATACATGCAATCGAAGGAATGTGAGGAGAGAAGGCTGCTTTCGAAAGTCGAAGATTATAGCTTTTATTTCTTTCAAGGTTTGGTGCGGTTCTTTCGTGTTGGCATAGCACAACGTCAACGTCAACATAGTATCAGAAAAAAACATATATATAAGAAAGACTAAGAAAGACTAAGAAAGCGTAGCCACAAAACTTGAGAGAGGAAGTAAGTCAAGAGAGATTTAGACGTCATATGCCTTCGACGGGCACACACAGCCGGTGACCCACCCAAGGGCCGCCCGTTAACTGACCGCTTAATCCCATCAACCTCGACTATATCTTTTCCGTTTCCTGACGTGACCTACCTTATCTCATCAGTATATTCCCATCTATTTCCTTTCCTCCTCTCTACGCGTAATATTTGATGGATCGTCTTCGGCTCGGGCCCTTTTCAAGTGTCAAAAACATAAACTTATTATCTATCCTTAATGGTTAAAGGGCCAGCAACCATCCCTATCGGTACTTGACCTATGACCTGCTGTCTATAGAGGCTCTCCTTAACGTGTGAAAATGTTAATCGGGTACACACATGGATATATCCCTGTGTAAAATAATACAGGCAGGAATAATTTGCAAGCAACCAGGGTTAGATGAAGAATTTAGATGTAGTAAACCAATCAAACGCACTTCCACATGGTTTTTGAAATCTCTCGTTTCTGATTGGCCAAACCGTTAAACAAGGAGTTTGATTCTTTTGTCGAATACGTTGGAGAGGACAGCCTTGTAGTCGGCAAGGAATCTTGATCAAAGGCAGACCTGGTTTTTGCCTACCCCGCCGGACATGGGGAGGTAGACAGAGAGCGAGAGAGGTGGTTAGTGGGAGAGGTTGGCAGTCAACCAACGACCCATTACAGCAATTCGCGTAAATTACATTGATAGTTATTGTGAGTATTTTTTTTATTCAAGGAAGATTAGCGCTTTGTTGGGATTCGAACCATCGTTGCATCCAAGAAACGATTCTAGAAATAAATGAATCAATTTAAATAGATAACAGACTCTGTTGCTTTATTTTCTCTCAAGACGGAGAAGTTCGGTGTAATTTACGTTTACCGCCTCAGGTCTCCACCCGGAAGATATGATATATTCCCCGTATTTTATATGTATCCCTCATCTCTGCCTCGTGTTCGGTGGGGCATTTTTTGGCCATGAACCTGCCTGGTCGCCGACTTCGATGCGTCATCGTCTTCCCTGGGACTGGAACTAAAACACGTGCGTGATGTGCATCCGTTATGCTATGTATACACACACACACATACACACACACACACGTTTCACGTATACACACACCTACATAAAGCCGTGTGTTCAAACTGCTATCTGGTTTATAAAAACGTCTATGCCTAAATACGCCTAAATTTATTAGGATTAAATTAAATATTAGAGACGGGATTACACCATTTGTTATATTCATTTATATATATTTCTTTATAAAAAATCAACTTTCTACATTTAGGGTCAAAATCGAGGGGTAACTACTCTTCACTTTTAGGGGTCGGAATCGAGAGGGGCAATTTTTTCTTCCCACCTTTAGATGTCAAAATGGAAGGGGAACCTTTTTCCACTTTTAGACGTTAAAATCTTATTACATCGAGAGTAAAGATCCAGGAGAAACTTCTTTTTCACTTAGGAGTCAACATTGGGGGAACTTTTCCCTTTAAGGTAAATCTAATTGGGTGGAATTCTTTCCCTTTAAAGTGTCAAAAGTGAGGGAAAGATTTTCCGCTTTAAAAGAAATGTTTTAAGCAAGTTGGTGTTTTTAAATTCATGTTTTTAGCGAGAGGTTCAATTCACAATGTAAGTATAATACTAAACTGGCCCCTTACTTCGTGTCCTTCTTTGAATATTTATTGTGGGGTCTGGGTTTGCGCTTACACCGATAATAATATATATCTATCTATTCAATTTTGACCTCTTTCCTGGATATTACAATTATTACTTATTTCATTTAGAATATTCCATATTTTATTTAGAATAAAAAAGGGGATAAAGAGAGTTAGGTAGTTTACTGAAGGGATAGAAAGAGAGATGGGTAAGGGGGTTAGGTAGTTTAATAAGATAGTAGGAAGAGAAGGCAGAAAAGAATGTGTAATAGAAAAGCTCTCTTTAAAACGGGAGGAGCGTAGGGCACAAAGTCTCTGTCACAGGACATATCTTCGGAGGGAACTTCTTTCAGCACGACACCGGAAAACGCAACGACATTCTTCTAACCGCAGCCAAAAGCGAATTGTTCTAACTCCTCATAATTGGCCACTTATATCATTCATGCATGATGTAAGAAATGATTCAAGTTCCCGTATGCAAAGTGTATGGTGCAGCAAAACATGAGCGGGGAGCACGGATGCTCTAACAGTGCTGCCACACGATGTCTCTTCCGCTGCGGTTGGGCAGAGGTCTCCGGTTCGATCTCGTGGTTGGCACCGTCATCAGAGAAAGTTGGGTAGTTTACTGATGGGGTAGGAAAGGTTTTGCATATGAAACTAATCCATGTTTGTATAACAGATAAAATCAAGGACCGGCTTCGAAGATTGGGCAGGATAAGGGAGAGAATAAGAAGACACAGGGCGAGGGAATCTTTTGTTATTAAAACTAAAATAAAAACTTTAAAATTGCAACATTCAACTTTTCTCCTTAGTATATTTATTGAACAGATATATTTCAGCTTTTCAGGCCATTTTCAATGTTCTGTAGACAAGTTCTACTCAAATTCCGATTATGCGTGCAGATCGTTTTTTAAAAAAACGCTTGGAAACTATTTCGAAACTTTGCTCCAAAACACGATGAAGATACGTGCCGTCGTGATTTAAATCTACGTAACGCCTTTTGTTATTATTTGCTTTATTCTGTTCTCTTGTTTTCGTTTTCTTTTGTTGGGAGAAGTTGTTAAAAGTATAAAAATACATATAAATAAATATATGTTAATAAATACATCCAATGGTTTTCACGTCTCTAACATTTAATTTTATTTAATCCCGTCTCTAATGTTTAATTTAATCTTTTATAAATATTTAGGCATAATGTCGTCTCAAAGTCACTTCCGCCCGACCGTTTTTCCTTTCTTTTCTTCTTTCTTTCCTTGTTGCTGCTTTTGGCGTATCACCCCCTTTGTCACTATCATTACTATCACTCACTCTCTAATCACCCTCTCTCTTGTTATGTATGTGTGGTTGATTAATCGATTTCGACACCATGTACGACTTTTTATGCAACACCACCCCTCATATTACTTTTACAATCCTTCTGAGTATTTCTACAAAGTTTTATTAAATTATATGCACGCGTCTACGAGGAGATATGGACCAAAATAAACACCACTTTTACGTGTATATACAATATTTTGGTCATTTCTTTAACCTCGATTCCGAGATTACTTGCTAACCATTGCACCACGATGGAGAACAGGGAAAGTACCTTATTTATTATGAGAAGGAATTTCTCTAATATCGATAGCAAAAATTTTCCGGTCAGTTTTAATATTTGTGCTGGCATAAACGTAAAATTAACTGTGAGAACGAAAACTTGGATCAGCTATGAAACTTAATAAAATCACTTTTAAAAAATGGTTTGCTGTCAGTTTAACTTTAAATGGTAATATCTAATTTAACTAAGTAGCATAAATATCAATTAAATCTCTCAGGCTGTTTTTTAAGAATAACTTAGACAAATTTAGATCATCTGGAATGGAAAATAAATTAACAGGGCAATATACATAGAAGAATCTAGGAAAAGAAATGTGCCTGGTAAATGTTTCTCTGTACTGATAAGTACTTTTGTAATTATTTATAAAGTTTTCAAGCACATTTTATCACTTGAGTTAATGTATATTTTAAATTTTATTCAGCGAAGCATCACACTCTAATAGCGTTACTTATTTGATAATTTAATTTTCCATTTCATACCCCGAAACCCGGCTCAGACGTGTTTCAAATCAGCATCTCAAGTCCGGTAATTAGGATGACGTCTGGCGTTGTCACGATGATCTGATATGAACATTTAAAAAAAATAAACGTTTGCTAAACATTATAAGCACATCATTCTGTTTTTATGCATTTATTCACGTACTTGAATTATCTTCATTATACACACACGGGCGCACGTACAAAAACACACACACATATATATGGTGTGTGCAAAAGTTCCAAGTGCTCTTTTTTTCTATTAGAAACTGAATACATAGTTGAAATCCGGTTTTTCGCAACAACCCCCCCCCTCGCTCTCTCTCTCCCTCTCTCTCTCTCTCACACACACACTCACACACACACACATATATATATGGCTTTGTTGTCCCCTGTATTTTTATGTTCAGTTTTGGTCATGTATATTTTGCATGACTTTTTCCTAGCGCTGTGTATGAAGAAACGAGAGTAGTGGAGTGAGGAGAACGACTGCATTATGTATTTCTCCTCCTCATCTAGGTATTCCGGGCTGTATATCTTAAATAATCTGAGAAAGAAACCTATGATAAGACCTGATTTTATTTTGGGTGTGTGGTGCGAGTAGAAGTGTATATGGTCGTGTTTGTTGGTAGCTTTGCGGAAGACGCTGAGCTTGATGTTATACTCAGTTCTATATATGGATAGGCGGAGACATGATAGGGGTGTTAGAGGAAAAAGGGAAAAAAAGGGAAAGTAAATAACAGTGGGAAGTAGAAACACAATTACTGTTTTATTACAGTTCTCTTCCTTATTTAATTTCTTTTTTATACACTTGAAGCGCTTTTCGAGCCGATTCTCGTCAGAAGTGCCATCGGCGATTATAATTAAAACAAGTTCAAGACTATTAAAACCAAGAAAAATGAAATCCAAAAGAATTGTCGATTCAAATTCGAATGGGTTTTAAATATGTGTAGACGATGAATGAAAGATGAATACATGAATAGAAATACCCCACCCCGGAAACTAACCAAAATCACGAATTATTTCCAGGGTGTGCGTAAATTCGTATTGTACACACAAAGGGGGCTTCCTGATTAATATTGCAATTGCCTCAAGTACCTTTAACTGAAATGGACTTGAGGCGCGATATAACACAGTGAAAGAATCATCGCTGAAGCCATTAGCACACTGCCGATTGTCAATTATATGTTTGCCAATGGTCGACCAAAGGTGGAAAGGTCGACTCTTCCATTGGCCAACATATAATAAGATACATTGACTCTGGGATGAACATCGAATAGGTGGTGCTGACCCTCGATGTTACTAGAGGTCGCCACAGGTTAATATAGCGTCCAAACAGCTATACCCATCGCCATCTGTAAAATGGACATCTTTTTATGCGATATCGCATAAGAAATGATTCAAGTTCCCGTATGCGAAGTGTATGGTGCAGCAAAACATGAGCGGGGAGCACGGATGCTCTAACAGTGCTGCCACACGAAGTCTCTTCCGCTGCGGTTGCGCAGAGGTCTCCGGTTCGATCTCGTGGTTGGCACCGTCATCACAGAAAGTTGGGTAGTTTACTGATGGGGTAGGAAAGGTTTTGCATATGAAACTAATCCATGTTTGTATAACAGATAAAATCAAGGACCGGCTTCGAAGATTGGGCAGGATAAGGGAGAGAATAAGAAGATTCAGGGCGAGAGAGTCTTTTGTTATTAAAACTAAAATAAAAACTTTAAAATTGCAACATTCAACTTTTCTCCTTAGTATATTTATTGAACAGATATATTTCAGCTTTTCAGGCCATTTTCAATGTTCTGTAGACAAGTTCTACTCAAATTCCGATTATGCGTGCAGATCGTTTTTAAAAAAAAAACGCTTGGAAACTATTTTGAAACTTTGTTCTAAAAAATGGACATTTTTTTATGCGACATCGCATCAACTTTTTACAGTTATTAGTACCTGGGAAGTTAACCCCACTGCTCATTCACTCTGTGCTCTGTAAACAATTGTGGCATGCCAGAGACAATATGTTGTTGTCAAGCTAACTAGTGATTGGGCATTGGACAAATAAGTATTCCCAAAGTCATTAGTTCTAAGTGAACACAACAGCCCCAGCAGAAATTCGAACTCGGTTTGCCGATTCAATCTTCTATTACGCTACCTAACAACTTCTGATAATTGTTTCGCTACCTCACGATGTAGTGTAAACTAATGATAAACTGCTAAGTGAAAATGATAAGTGAACACAACAGCCCCAGCAGAAATTCGAACTCGGTTT
>VCCN01000724.1:11199632-11209913 GCA_006491835.1 Architeuthis dux | reverse complement strand
TTTAAACAACCCTAACTACTGCTTGTGATGGATTTTTCTCTCAGAGACACACTACTTCTTTTTACAATTGTATTCGTCATTCCTGCTATTATGGTTTATTCTGATCCGCTCACCTAGTCGAATTTATTTTTCTTGAGTTTGAGTTTGAAAGGCGATTTTTATGAGAAATTTACGCCAGTCTTCTTAATTTGTATACACTTGTCTGAAAATCTTATATCAATCGTTCATTATCCTCCAAGGAGTTCAGACTAATATTCTTCTTTGTCTAAACAACTTATTGAATAATGATATTGGCTAAATTCCAGAATTGCTGATAATATTTATTAAATCAGTTTTTTTTGTTCATTTGTAACTTTGTTTCTTTTTTGTTAAATGTTTAATGATGGTATTTTACCATTCTTCGTAACCTTCCTTTTATCTTGTCAAAGTGTTTTTAGGGAAGTTTTTAAAAAATCTTCCACTTGTACACGATGTGCCGTTGGTAGGTAGAGACGGTGTTCGTATTATTTCATTCGTCCGCTCTTTTTATGGTTCTTTATTTTACTTGAGCAATTTACTATTATCCGGCTTGCTAGGCCCGTCGAGGCTTCACCAGAGCCCCGTTAATCGTACATTTCGGAAACACGTTCCCTACTTTGTCTGTTGCCAGCCACTCACGACACCGAATGAGAGGTTGGACTTTTCACAGTTTGTCAATTAGACTGGTTGCCAACCAAGGCCAATGAGCCTAGTCAGCCATGCTAAGAACGTGGGAAGAAAAGATGTGCTCATGCCTTTCCAAAAGGCATTATTGCCAAGTAAACGCAAAGTGTCTCAGCTGGAGTTTGAAATCGATTTGCGAATTCCATTTACTGTGCGGCTAACCGTTAGGCCACCCGGACCTCCTAACCCGCAAGATATTGCAACGTCATTTCTTCATCTTTGTTTTTTTTAATCGCAAAGTCTTTTCCGCTGTTCCCTACGGACTTCCTCGGGTGTCTGTTGTATTTTGGAATATCGAACCATGTTCTAGAGGCAAGCACTTCAATTCCCATTACGTAACGTCCGGTGTCTCTGCCTGCGAGCTTTTGAAGCTGCCCTAAGCTACGCGTTGAAGCCGTGACGTTCTAGTGAACAAGGTGAATTTTACCAGTATACCCATGTTTGTGTCATGTTTGTTGAAACTCAAACTCATCGTTATTTATTTTTTCTCTTTTTTGTAAGTGGTTCATTTTTTGCTGTTGATGTCTATGCTTGGTTTGCTGATCGAATGATTTGGGAACAGTATGTGTGCTGCCGCTTTCAACAGTCAATTATTTTGACTTTCATCCATAGAGGTTCCCTTTCTATCACGTTTGTTTTAGTTGAATTCTTCCTTTCTGTTCTTTCCTTTTTGCTTTCTTCCTTTGCCCATTGTAATATTTGGTAATTATGCGGTAATTCGCAATAAGTAACGAGACGATGTTAAGGCTGATGGTCAACTTCATTCTAAGCACGAGGTGACTGCCGGAAGTCCGGTATAGTCTCTACAGGTGAGAGTTATATGGTAAGAGCAGTAACTCGAAGAGCACTGCTCTCATATCATTATATTACATCTTCACCCTTATGATTACAATAAAGTTAGTAAAAATGTTTATAACTGTGTTTCAGTTCTTTACTATCTAGATATTAATTAACAGGCACTTTTCATCATCATCATCATCATCATCATCATCATCATCATCATCATCATCATCATCACGACACGTATACTCATTCACAGAATGTACCTTATTTATACTGCGACACTTTCTCTGAAAAGGTCCTACTTTGTAGCACTTTCTACATCTTTGTCCCTTCGCTGGGCATTCTCGATCCGTGTGGCGTGTCGCTCGCAGTCCTAGTTCTGTGTCTGTCGTCCACGTTCGTAGTGCTGTGATTTTCCAGGGTTGCGTGAGCCACGACTACTGTAGTTCCCCCGAGTCCTGCCCCGCCCTGGTATGTGTAACTCTAGCAGCTTCCATGTTGAATTTACTGCGCTGACCGAAGCCAAACTGGTCATGTCGCGTGCGTGACTTACAGTCACTTCTTCGTTTTTGCAAACGTTTACCGCTTTGTCTAACCCAAGATTGTCTATGTCCATCAGTCTTTTCCTGGTTTTATCGCTCCTGACGCCTATTATAATACGGTTACGTATCATTTCTTCTTTGATGGCTCCGTATTCACATTTCTCTGTCTGCGTCTTTAATTCTGTCTGGAACGAGAGGAAAGTCTCGCCTTCTTTTTGAACGCGTCCATTAAATAATAATCGCTCGTGCGCGATATCTTTTCCCTTGGACATAATCACAGAATTTCTGTACGAGTGTCTCGTAATCGTCTCTCTCTCTCATCGTCTGCAAAAGTCGGAGAGCTATCGCCTTTTCTCCTGCCGAGTGTGGGAAGAGTGCGCATTTAATCATGTCTGGCTTTCCGACCTTTTCCGATGCCACAAGATACAATTCGAACTTTTGTAGCCATGTGTTGAAGTTCCCTTCAATATTTCCCGTCTAGGACATTGGCGTCGGTGGTTGTAAGAACTCCATTGTGTCTGTCAACTTCCGACACCATATAATATTTGGTAAGTATGCGGTAATTCGCAATAAATAACGAGACGATATTAAGGCTGATGGTCAACTTTATTCTATGCACGATGTGACTGCCGGAAGTCCGGTAGTCTCTACAGGTGAGAGTTATATCGTTAAGGGCAGTATCTCGAAGAGCAATGGTCTCATATCATTATATTACATCCATAAGTTCTTTCTTGATATTATAGCTGTTGACATGGAGAAAACAAATGAAAAACGTTGTTAGCAATAAAAACAATGTGGACTGCAAACATATTCAAAAATAATTTTCAACGCATATTTGATCAATTAGTATATTTAATGCCGTTATATTCTCCATCTTATAATATAATATTTTTTAAAAATCAATGGCTTACCTAAATTGCTATTATTGTTATTTTGGTGGAATTCTGATTTATTTACCTCCCTTGAGATAATACGACAGATTTACTCCGATAGATAGAGACTCATAGTTTATTCAAGCAATCTGTTCGCCGTCTTTTATATAATACACCATTTCCATTGACGTATAATTTCTATTCTAAGTGCTATATTTTTCTTTTCTTTAAAACTTTGATATGTTTATCATTTTTTCAAGTCTTTTTATGAAAATATTTTTTCAATCGCTTGGGTATGTTTTATTCATTCAATATTGTACGGCTTTTCCCTTCTTTTCAAATTATAAATAAAACGTTTCACACTGATGATACGAGATTTCTTTTAAATTTAAGTTTTCTGATTATGCTATTTTCTGTAGAACCGTTTAAGCGATTTATATATTGTTATTTTTAATTATATTTTTGCTTTTCGATTAATTTCTGTTCTCTGCCATTTGGTATCCCTTCATTCCCTTCTGAATATTGCAGTTTATTTTCCTTTTTAACTGACGTTGTCTAGTATTTCGAAGGATGTTCCTTGCTTAAAATGGTGGTGGCCTTTTTTTTTAATCATTTGACTTTATTTTTATTTGTAACATCAAGGTTTATTTTATTCATGAATTCTTTCGCATCCCGCTATTTTCCCCATTTCGTCACAGATAAACATCTCTTTACTCTTCTTTTCTTTCCTCATTCATTCTATTTATCTTTCTTTGTTTTACCACTAGGATATTTAATTGGCATACCCACAGAAATGCAAAATACAATACAATGTATCTGTCCGTTAGTTCTAGCCAAGCATATCTGAATCTATATATACTGCAGACATCAGGGCACAGAGATGTATTCATTTTGAATAGGGAGGCACAACTGCTCAAAACAACGAGTGATAAGGAAGTGCAGAGATCTACATCCTGCTGTCTTTGAGAGGACGCGAATACAAACAATAAACAGCATGAAGTGGAATGTCACTGTTAGTGAGTACACAAGAGTGCCCACAGAAGACAGCAAGGTGCTAAGAATTGATGAATAATGAGAGATCTAAACTATCTTTTATGGATAAATAAACATTGAATGCACAAAGTATCTATCTATCTCACTTTTCAAATCCATTTCAAGTTGCTGATATATATAATCCCTTTCTTATTACAAATATAATATTGACCACCAATATGTATGTATGTATGTATGTATGTATGTATGTACTAGTTAATCCCTGGGGAAAAGAAATCCACAGATATATTTAAATTTCTATGTGATGATTTTCTAAAGAAAAGAAGTCCATTATTTCAGGATATATTTCTATCAGCAAAATTGTTACCTTCAATTGGAAATGTCCATGTTACAGACAGAGAAATAGAAAATAACACATAAGTAAATTGTTAACCAACACTATCAAGGCGGGAGCACATAGCTATCACGCGAGCGTCACTAGTGTGCAGGCCAGTTTAACGCTTATTTGACTTGCTAGGAGGCACTCCGCTGTAACGGTTGCAAGTCACGTGATATCACGGGTCCTTGCTGGTCATGTGATTTCACGTCTCACATTTTGTGTTTCTGTACACATTTGCGGGCTGCGTGATAGCGTAAGGTTGTATTTTCTCTAATCTAGACATGGAATTTTTGGTGATCACATGTAAAATCACGTGAGGTGAGGTGAGGTGAATTGACGAAAGTGTGAATCCTACTGATTTTCATGGTGTTGGACCCCCTTGAGATTTCACGAGTTCACGTGACGTGATAGCAATGCCTTTATTGGCACAGACCAGTAGGCATCACTTTTCAATAATGCCTGACTACACAAACGTTAGCATTTTCCCTACTGTCAGTGCTCTGGGATAATTGCCCCTTGATTGTGTTATGGTTTTGTTATTGTTCCAAAGAGATGTTTTATTTCCTAGAGAGTATATCATTTAGAATCAAGAGTCAGATGTGCATAAAATAGCTTCCTGCATACATATAACTTACTCTCAAGAGGCAACCTAGGGAATCGTTTATCGATGAGTTTCCAATAGAATGCGTTTAGACAATGTTTGTTGTACAGGTGGCCTTCATCTAACGCGAGTATTCAAATGACTTTTTATTTTTATTTTCTTCGTTCTTAATATTGATTGATGAAGTAAATACTTAATGAGCCTTAGCCCAACCCAGTGTTAGATGGGTCAACATGGGAAAGGAAGATTGCATTGCATAAATCTTCCAAGGAAAATGTCCTGCTAGCTTCAAAGATTAGTACAGATATCCCCGGTCACCTTAGGAAATAGGTATATTGCGTAGGTGTCCAACCGGATGTGAATGGCACCTGCGTAGGCGTTCGAGAAACCTATAAAGCAGACCCGAACAGAGAACGAGAGGCGGACAGAAATCTCGACACAAAAAGAAGAGACATACATCAGCGGAGCCGGAAGGCTCGAGACCGCTGGCCCTGTTGGGGACAGACAAGAGAGGACCCAAGCAGCCAGGAGGCAGACCTGTTGCGAACGGTCTCTCGACATCCATCACCTCTCTCCCACTCTTCACTCTCCGGCCGACAAAGATGTATGTTATGTAATAAAAATATGTCCAGATATTTTTACGAGCAAGTCTTCGAGTTTCCTTTCTATCCAAGTCCAGGACATTCACACTATACAACACAGTGTCGTACAATGGGCAGGTGTTGAGTAATCGCGGTGCATACACATACACATACATATATTTCTTCAAATGCAGTTAGTAATTTTGGCTTCTTGAAGGTTTATAGTTCCTATTAACCTTCAAGAAGCCAAAATTACTAACTGCCGATGGATCAAAAGGGGAAAGGAAGATTGCATTGCATAAATCTTCCAAGAAAAATGTCCTGCTAGCTTAAAAAATTAGTACAGATATCCCCCACTTTTCCAAAGTTCGCTTTACGACACTTCTCCTATAGGGAAGACTTAAATTAGAAACTTTCGGATGGCGAGAAAAACCTGTATTCAAAATATTAGCTTTTACCTCTGCTTAAACACCGACCATTTGTACTGTTGTAGAATAATCAACTGTCCAAGGGACTAAACAAACCTACTTCCAATTTCTTTCTTTATTACGTGCTCAGTTTTACTTTCCCTGCCATTTCTTTCTTTTCTTAATAGTTTTTCTTAATTTGTCCCTTCTTTATTTTTTGAATTATTCTTTTCTTAATGGTTCACTTTCATCTGTGGCCGTCCCTTTTCTTTCTGCTTGGTTATAATGTTGTTGCTGATAGCTGTGAAGTTCAATAGAATGATTTTCTCTTAAGCAACTAGACAAAGAAATCCCAATTGATTGATCCTCCACTTCATGTACAGATATTTTGAAAAATGTCTAAAATCTGCTTTAAGTACGCGAATCTTAGAACAAGAAACCGATATGTAAAATGCCCGTTCTCCTACCGTGATTTGAACTCACGACCTAGTGATTGGTAGGCTGGTGTCTTACTGACTGCGCTAAACTTACAAGTCTGAGAAATAAAGGGAAATATATTATATACAGAAGTTGCAGAAATCATTTTCAGTCGGAATAAAAATTGGAGTGGAGTTTGACCCTGCAGCAGCCAACCTTGTCTTTTTATGTTCAATACTTGCTGAATATTAAACAAATCTAAAGGTAAAATTAAGTAAAGATACAATTTATCAAGTTTAACATAACATTCTATTTCTACTAAGTTACGTCACCAGATGCCACTGATGACCTAAGTGGGACAGACGACAAATTCACATTGCTAATTACGTATTATATGTGTTTTCTATATTATAGATTTAATAACATACTTGAATAGTGTAATAAGAATCAGCCAAGCTAACGGACTGTCTTCATTGCTTTCTGTATGTGTCATTGATTTCCGGTTTGTCACATCGTATTTTTAGAGGTTTTGAATTCAGTAAATGATACTTATAATTATACTTATAATTCTCTCAACAGATGCACAGCTGTAATGACTGACTGAGGCTGGGTAAGTTAAGAGTGATTTGGCAATGACTAGCTAAAGATCATGCTTATGATGTCCCCATTAAACGGCCTATTGGCTACATTTAGTGAAGGAGGTTATTACAAGTATGACTTGATTTGTTTTGGTTTTCCAGGATTTGGCTCAATTAAACGAATGCCTCGATTAACAGCTGATCAATTTAACCGGAATCTCTTGTATTTAGAATTTAGCCAAATTCAAAATTGATACAGCCACAAGGAAAATCACATCTGGAAGCCGCTGACAGGTGCTGTTTCAGAAACTCAACGTTAACTGATATTTCTTTCTCTTATGGAAAACAGGCTGTTTTTAATTTCGGTTTAGAGGATAAAGCAACAATGAATATGGTTCAATCATTAGAGTATGGGACTGGCACTCTAAGCTCTATATGCAATTCTCAATCGGTTACACTTATTGCCACAAATTTGGAACATTCATGGAGCGATCAAACTTATCAGACCACCACGTTAACTAAAGCCCCCCTCGTTGTCACAGATAAACTTCTGGAAAAGATAGATTGATATGAAATATATATTGCATCGTAAAGTGTACTTGTAATGTCCTCAATTAAACAAAGGCATACATATATGAGAAGTAGTTGTGTTTCAGTTTGAAAATTCTGTCATAAATTTTGAGCTGGAAGTATACAGTCTATTCGGTGCCAGTTAAATATTTCAGCTTCTGAAATAGTAGTGTGTAATCACCAAATCTTCAAGCACCATTAAACTTCAGACGACCCATCCCTAATGGGTCAGTTCCGTTCGAAAGTGGTTGGGTAGAGTGAGGCAGCTAATCTTGGCCGGCTTCCAATACCGTCAATTCTGTTTGATTGAAACCACGCCCAGGACAGCCTATTTATGTCCCTGAAATAATGCAAATATTTCCCGAGATCTTCTCTAGACACTTCGACTTGGATGAACTTGTTGGATGAAGAATAACCAATAAGAGGACATTGTGTGTTTGAGCACCTAATCACTTGCAATGACTTTGTAATTATATTTACCTCTGCTGAGAATCCCTGATAGCATGAGTAGATTTAGGTTGTTGAAGATAACTGCGTAGGAAGACTAAATAGCGCCCATCCCCCCGGGATTCAAGAACTAATTAGTGGCAAAGAAAAGGGAGAAGGAAAGTAAACGAGAAAGAGCGAGAGTGAGGGAACTATTCGTGCAATCATAAGTGACAATTACATGAAGACATAACCGATAGGTCTACTTAATGGCTGAGGTAGTTGCGTATTTCTCGTCGGTATCAGTGGTCAGTGTTTGTGCGTTTCCAAAAGCAGATTAGTCCATAAATCTGCTTTGAGATGGGTTGGGCACTTAATAATACTTTCGAAAATAAACGCTGAGTTTCGTATTTGAAATTTTAAAAAACAAAACAAAACTAGGTATAACGAAAGCACAAAAATATTAGCAAAATAACGAGATCAGACTTAAAATTTTCGACGATAACAAGGACTATTTACTGATTTGTAGGTCTACCCTGCGTAGCTCGGGATATAAAATCTATTCGTATACAAGATGCTTTATGAAGGTTTGGGCAACTTGAACAGCGTGCGCGAACCAGATGTAGTGCAGATTTTTGTTGTTGCCCTCGGTGAACCAGTATGCAATATCAAACAGCCAAGTAACAGTCACTGACAATCAGATTAGTTTAAAATGAACATGGAAATCTAATCATTTTTCCCAACCAACTGTGAGATGTACAAGAAGAAGCATTAAATAAATCCATGGGCCAGACCAGATATCGGTACCACCCAAGGTGGCAAAAGCTCAATGGTTCCATTTTATTTGTTATCCCGACATAAGTAAAATAATACATGATAGCATTTCCAAATGAGCAGCTATTTCATTTTTGGAGGCAGGAAAATCTATTATCACAGTAGATAATGATTATTGATAAATTTCTTTATTTCAAGATTATCAAAACACGGTTATAACTTAACAACATTACAGGTACGAACAAGACCTGAGAAAATAAAGTAAGAACTTTGAATTTCTTTAACTTTGATTAAGTTTTTGTAAATCTTCTTTCTTCTCCATTTTTAAAATTACAGAAAAACATTGTTTAAAAACATACGTCACGATCAAAGGCATTTTACAGAGATTTCGTAAAGAGAGAATTTACGTTAAAGAAGAAAAACTCCGTTAACATTTGTCTTTTTACAAAAAAGCCTTCTAATAAATAAACCCAGTCGTCGAGGCAATAAGTACAGAAAGTTTTTATTAAATTTCAATAATTAATTGAATTTCTGATGCGGATGTATCAGGCGTTCAAATTCTATTTCTATTGATTTTTCATAGAAATTTCTTTTAACAAATGAAAAACAATTTCGAACGCGATTATCCCCGTTTCTACATATTGGATGGAAATTCTCCAATTCTTCTTCTTCTTTCTAATGGTATAAATTTACGAAAATCGAATTAACATTCATATGTGATTTAAATGGATTTTTGGTCATGGGTGTCAAAGTAGTTGTTTTGTTTTGTTTGTTTTTGTTCGTTAAATGTTTTGTTTTATTCCTACGTTTTTTGTATATGTCTGTTTTTGGCTGATAAGATCAGTTTCCTCCAAATCTTTATCCGTTACTGTAGATTCTCTTAAATAACTTCAAATATTTAAAGAATGTAGGAAAACAAATGATATTTTATAGAGATAAAAGTAAAAAACAATGTTTCCCCGCAATTTTGACACCTAAAAGGAAACCCTCTCTCCTAAAAAAAAAGTCACCATCCTCTATTTTGGCTGTAAAAATGGAAAGTTCCCCCTCACTTTCAAACCCCAAAATGGAAACAAAATTGTTCCCCTCTCTTTTGAGAGTTCCTTTTTCTCTGTCGCACATATACACATTCTCTCTATCTCATACATATAAACATTTTTTCTCTCATACATAGAAACATTATATCTCCTTCATACAACTTTTTTTCAAATCTCCAGTTTTTACCACTAGAGAAGAAAGTGTTGGAATTTTCAAAAGAAAGATAGCCCTCGTGTGATCCGGAGGTTAAGTTAATATCCATGCAAAAAATCAGAGCTCTGGGACTTTCCGTTTGGCCGTGATGCTCACTGCAGACAGACACACAAATTAGATATTTCGCATACTATTAGAGATTTATATATGTTTATTATCATGATCCTCTTTCGTAAGTCACATGTTTTGAACACAAGTTTCATAAACAAGTTGTTGCAAGTTCGAATCTTACTAATGAATGACTGGTTACGTAACATTTATCAAATTTTTCAATGAAATCTTCTTCGCTTTGAAAGCCCATATAGATATATAGGGTGGTAGTATCCCTTCGATTGACTTGTAAGAATAAAGTCCTGGTCTCGACCAGACTAGAAACAGACGCTGTACGCTGGAAAGCCGATGAAA
>VCCN01000724.1:11002993-11013223 GCA_006491835.1 Architeuthis dux | reverse complement strand
CACCGAATATACCCAATAAGGTAGCACCAACCTGAATGCTCACCAGAAATAGTAGCAACGGGTGAGCTAAATTAGCCAACATCTACCCAAATCCAATATGACAGCATGAGCAGAGACTTCCAAGCAAGACAGAGTCTTGGTCATTAAACAAACTAAACATTATAAAAGTTTACACTTACAATACTCGGGGCATCGCTGAAGACCACTGACTATATCAACTGGTGATCTAATTTGACAACATCATATGGCACATCGTAGGTATCAGTGAAACCCACAGAAAAAGAGAAAATCTCCTACGACTGATGGTAAATAATAATATATTATATTATGAGGGGAGGGAGGATAACAAGTTCATTGGCGTAGGATGTCTAATGAATATCAACAGTGCATGCAACATTATAGTTTTGACAGTATGTTAGACAGAATAGCTTGGATAGTAGTTAGACTAAGCAAGAATTACACACTTTACGCGCCAACTTCGAAAAGTTCTGACCAGGATATTGAAGAGTTTTATGACGACATCAGTAAGATAATGGACAGAGAGAAGACAAACTAGACAATACTCATGGGAGAACTCGACTTCCATCTGTCTGTCTGTCGGTTCCACTTTTTAGACCACTGTACATATTCTCACCTAGGAACATGATATTTGGCATATGGGCACACTTTTCACAGTTAAAGTAATGAGCTATGTGAGCTTGGCCTCAGAGATCATTCAAGGTCATAAAAGGTCATTTCTAATTTCTATTAACATAAATATAAGGGAAACAAATCATTTCCTCCCATATTTCATAGAATGTCGATACAAATTTTAAAAAGATCTTCCTTCTGACAGTTGTCTCTCAAAATAGCAGGGATTTCCGGCGTTGCCTGGGGTAAAATAACTTCAAATCCGACAGTATGTTCTTTAATATATTTCTTCTTCCACAACACAAAACACCGAGCTAAAACCGATTTAATTGAGTCTGCATTTTGGATGATATTTCAGTACCTTTTCATATATTTATCTCATATCGGGTGTCGCGCACCCCGGGTTGGCCCACACACACCCCCGGGCAGACCCATGCGAAATAATTCATTTTAGACGAATTTTCAAAAAAGTAACTTTTTGAGCTTTTAGGAGGCGGCTTCTATATTATTCGTTACCGTAGAAATAAAACTGCCCGAAGTGATATAACTACAACTAAACAGCATAATCAACCTTTTAACGTTCGTCATTGGACATATACTTTCCCCAAGATTCGCCAGATCTCTCTATCATGGGCGTCGCGGAGCCATTACTTTCTGAACTTGTCTAGTTCATCACATCATCTTATTTTTTGCCAGCCACGGTTTCGCATATGATCTCGTTGTGAGTCGTGATGTCCAGCGGTTGACCTTCTTGCAACATGACCAGCCCATTGCTATTTGAGTCCTGTTTCTTCTCCAATATATTGTGCTGTCTTGTGATCTACCCATGTGGCGTTGAGCATGATTCTCTCATGTGGAGGGTGAATGGTTCTCAGTTTGAGGTTCAATCTTTTGGTTAGGTTCCGTACTGTTAATATGAAGTACGAGTTCCATACTTACAACCGGAACCATATGATATGGTCGGAAGTGGTCTGGGTGACCATATTATAAAAGCTTATGATATACGATGCCATATTGTAACCGATTATTTTAGTTAAAAGCTTTAGAAAGCTTTAGAAGCTTGGCTTGCAGCCTCCAAGTTCATACAGTGTTTCGTTCTATTACGATTTATTTAACTAAAAATAAAATGCAAGCATGGAAACGGCGTGAAAACCAAAGTGCTTGGACATTGACCCCAGTTTACCAACAGCCGCCAGGGATTACCGACATTGGCGGACCATCCTCCTGAACTACTTTGAGGATTACCAGGCCCTGTTAAGCTGCGTGAGCTCGAGTGTTTTCGAATATATTATGTACTAGTTACGACGCCGCCATCTTGAAGTTAGACAGCTTATTTATTACCCCCCCTCCCCCAACGAGGTTTTTGCGAGGCATCTAATGGTTACAAAGCGGCAGAATCCAGGAGAATCCCTGGACGAATATTTCAGGGTATTGAAGAAGTTGAAAAGAGATTGCATCGTCCAAAACAACTCTGGAGTTCCACATGACTGCAGTAGTGAACACTGGACAATCATAGATATGTGGAAAGGATTCATTTAACCCTCCAGTGGCTCTTAATGAATCACTTGTGGCTGCCAACACGAGACGTAAATGTTTCTTCTGTGGTTTTTTTCTACCATTCACAAGATAGCTGTCCAGCCAGCGAGACTACGTGCAATAAATGTTCCAAGAAGGGACCTTATGCCCGTGTGTGCAAGTCTAAGTCCTCCTCAAATTCAATGGCGACAGTGGTGAGCTCTCACGTACTGACCACACTTACCAATGTAGCACAGTGACTCGTTCAAGCTTCAACCCATGTGACTGTGAATTACTATGGCCCAAAGAACCTTAAACATTAGTTCCAAGGGCTATGTTGTTGTGAACCTAACCCTTGGCCGTAATAACCATACGTTGCCATACGACTTGGAATTTTGAGGGATCTATGTTCTGACATGATACTCGGTCAGGACCTCCCGCGCCAGCATCGAATAGTAAAGTTTGAATACGGAAAATAATTTACTCTCGGAAGGCATACTTGAAGAAAGCATATCACCATGGCGGATGTGTGTAGATTACTCGCAGGCAGTCAACCAATATACAGAACGGGACGCCTATCCTTTGCCAAGAATAGATCAGATGGTGAGCGACCTCGCGAAATAAAGGGTGTTCCCCACATTTGACCTCAAAGGTGCCTACCACCAGTTGTCGCTAAAGTAAAGAAAGAAGAAAAAATGCACGGCGCCTTCCCGTACTTTGACAATATATCTATTGCAGGACATACGCAGGTAGAGCATGACCAAAATGTGAAGTAATTCCTGGTGGCCAGTCAAAAACTGTGTAGTCAGTGCACTGTATGAACGTGCTGGGATACATAAGCCCGTCGGAATAGCTTCCCCCCACCTGATAATTTAAGATCGTTAAGAAAGGCACTTGGGATGTTCGCATATTACGCGAAGTAGATCCATGAGTTCTCTGACAAAATCCAGCCAGTAATAAACATAAAGAGGTTCCCATTGGAAGAGAAGGTCCTGGAAGCATTCAACTTATCACAGAGAGGGTTGGAGGAAACTACCCTGCACTCGGTGGATGAAAACATACCCTTTGGTGTAGAATGCGACGCATTGTAGAGAAGGAGGCGAATGCCATTAATGAGTCAGTGCGTAAATGGCGCCATTATTTGTCACGGCGCCATTGTACCTTGATTACCGACCAGAGGTCAGTGGCCTTTATGTTTAATAGTAAAAGGCGTACCAAAATCAAGAATGCAAAAATTCAGGAATGGAGACTGGAAGATTTGGCTACACAATGAAGTATCGTCCTGGTAAGGAGAATGTGGCCCCTGACACATTTACTTTTTGCAAAGTCTGCACTGAACTAAAGCCTCGATTATATCACCCACCAGAAGGGACTCCTATCAAAGCAACACAACTTATGGAACGGCTTAGTGTTATCGTCAAGGGACCTCCGCCTACTGTTTTCCGTAGTACATTTTTTCTCACTATAGTTGATGAATACTCGCATTTCTCTTTTGTGTTTCCATGTCCTAATATGCATACGACAACGGTAACCAGCCTGAGAAGCCTTGGGAACTCGTGCTTCCTGAGGTACTACATTCTCAAAGATCGTTGTTATGTAGAGCAACAAATACTACACCCCATGAACGATTCCAGCGCCGTTCATCCTATAGACATTCACTGCCCTCCTTGCTAATGGCCCCTGGGGTCGCACTACTAAGGAATTTCGTGAGGAATAACAAAACCATCTGTAGATCAAGTTGAACTGCTTGACAGTAATACAACTCCTGCAAACATCAGGTACCCAGATGGACGGGAGTCTACTGTGTCTGTTCGTAACTTGACACCTTGTCCCGAAGTCCAGACGACTCCTATTGTGGAGCAACATAGTGGAAAACTGGTTGTGTCAGTACAGGAGGATAAAGATAAGCCATGTAAAAAGGCGGAGGATGATGAAACGGTGGCCCCCACAGGAACTAAGGAGTTCCAGCAGGGTGACACAACCCCCAATCGGTATGGGTTGGAGGCTCTCGTAAATTCTTTTAGTTAAAGCTTGGTTTGCAGCCTCCAAATTCATACAGCGTTCGTTTTAATACAGGTTCCATATTTCATCTCCATAGGTGACTATCGGGAGGACGCATTGGACTAATGTGATGTTTTTGTTCTTGAAGGTTGAGCTTGCTCTCCCGAAAGCTTGCCAACCTAGAGTAACTCTTCGCCTGATTTCTTCTTCTATTGAGGATGTCTTGAAGATTCGTTTCCCTAGATAGATGTAGTGGTCCACTTTCTTCAGCTATGCTTTTTTGATTTGTGTCATTGTGTCTTTGTTCTCACCTTCTGCAGTATTATGTCGATATGCAAACGACACGCGGGTCGCGTGTCTCCAAAAATGCATAAGTGCATTTCCTCTCGCTGATGGACGTATCGTTCCATGTGGGATGATCAACTGGGTCCTGTCCAAAAATGTACGGGAGAGAAGAATCTGTGCAAGGAAACAAACATTTGGTCCATACATCAAAAAGGCTCTCCTACGTGGTCGGAGAGAAAGACGACAAAGTCCAGTCATTTCAAGGAAAATGGGTTATATTTTTTATTTCTGTTGATAATACTATTATCACCCCAAAACGAAAGCCTGTTGTATCCTCTTTCTCTCTTGTAGAAAACGAACACACGAACACACGAACACATGACCAGAGTGTATTTCATTACATACGCCCATTTCAAAAACCTTGACTCTAAGAAAAGAAAATGCGTCTGCATATACAAATTCTAGTCCTTCTGGGTTTGACCGTAATTTGCCACAAAGCCTACAGCATCGTGGGACAACAGTCTAATTGCATCTGTATATATTTTTGCAAACTTTGCAAACATTTTGTCTACTCATATAAGCTACATATTGTATACATTTTCTTAACTCAACAACATAATTCGTAGCCCCGTGGTTGCTCCGCAAACCCGCTCCCTACCAGCGAGTTTTGCCCCCAAAAAGCGAGCAGTGCCATACAAAAAAGTAAGTTTTACATCTCAAAGAGACCATTATAAAACTCGAAAAACACGACTACAAATCAATGCATATGAAACACAGTCAGAAAGAAAGTGCAAACAGTTTCACGTTTAAATAGCTGCTCCGAAGAATAATGTAATCCACTCTCCAAAACAACACGATCATAACGGAGGAAAATAGGACACACATCTGATTCTTTTGAATCAAAGTCTTTGAACAGTTCGTTCTTCAACACTCAACATGTCTGTTGTATACGACCTTTGTTTTACTGAAGTTCATGTTAAGATCACATTTCTTGCTTTCTTCATTCAGTTCGTCTATCATTATTTGGGGACCATGACTGTTCTCAGCAAAAGGCACGATGTCGTCTGCAAATCTACGGTTACTTAGGTATTCGCCGTCAATTTTGATTCCTTTATGGGCCCAATCTTGATTTCAGAAGATCATCTCGAGGCAGGCAGTTTTAATAAGCCGGTATTA
The DNA here is from genome assembly GCA_006491835.1 of Architeuthis dux. Taxonomy (NCBI): domain Eukaryota; kingdom Metazoa; phylum Mollusca; class Cephalopoda; order Oegopsida; family Architeuthidae; genus Architeuthis; species Architeuthis dux. The sequence continues at coordinate 11,007,616 of VCCN01000724.1, read as the reverse complement.
CATTGCCGTACCCCTTTTCTGAGCTGAAAGGTCTCAGAGTCTTAATGTAGCCTGATAAAGGAACTGCTGTGTCGGTAGATATCTCGCAATACTCTCCGCCTTGTTCTATGATAGCATCAATGACCTTGGACCTTTGTGCCCCTTGTTCGGAGGAAGAGTGTTTTTTGTAGAATTCTTGGGCGCGTTCGGCAATTCGGTTCCTATCCGTTGTTAGTTCTGAATTTTCTTTGAACACACTAGTTATTTGCATTCTTCCTGTACTGAGAGTTTTGCTAATAGTTTTGAAACCTCTACTTTTTGGGAGAATCTTTTCGATGACTGCTGTCGTGTATTTTGTTTAGTTCGATTTTCTCTTGTTGTTGACTTGAGCTGCCATGCTATTCTTGGTTTCTTCTGAGAGTTTACTGATGGTTTGTTTGCTATTTGGCTTAGACATATTGGCGACTTCAATTAGAGAGGTTATTATTGTTCTCTCTGGTTTGGTGAGAAGTGCATATCTGTTTTTCAGTCCGATCCCTGAAAGATTGAATGAACTCTTTTTGTATGCTAAGTGGCTGAAGTCTGGCCCAGGACATGTTCCTGTGTTATTTCTTGGTGTTAATCTGTATTTTACATCTTGCCATTCTGTGGTCGCTCCCACATTGACTGTATTTAGGAACTGGATATCGTTGACCGTGTCGCTCTTGTTTGTTAGGATGTAGTCTATTTCGCTCTTGGTTTCGTGGTCAGGGTTCTTCCAAGTCCATTTTCTATTGGGTTTCCTCTTGAAGAAGGTGTTCACGATTTTGAACCCGTTCGCTGTTGCAAAATTAAAAAGATCTTCACCTCTTTCGTTCCGTATTTTGTATCCGACTTGCCGACTCAATTTTCATTACCTTGTCATACCTGAGCGTTGAAGTCTTCCATAATGATGTTGAAGTATTTTATTGGTATCTTGGAGTATGGAATTCAAGTCGTCGTAGAGGTTGTCTATTTCCTCCTTGGTTGACTGTGAAGTAGGAGCGTATACTTGAATGATGTTCAGGTTGTACCGCTTTGTGAGATGTACGGTGATACTGGCTACACGATCTGAGATAGATTTGACTCCTACAACATTGTCTTCGATTTATTTATGAATAAGAAATCCAACTCTGCGTTGTCTTCCTTTTTCTTTTTCGTAGCTGTAAAGAAGACGTTTGCTTTTTAGTTCGAATAGTTCTTATCTTGGTATTATCATTTCGCTAATACCGATAATGTCCCATTGGATGCTTTTGATTTCATTTTAAAGATCGGTTAGGTGCATGTCTGTAGAGAACGTTCTGACGATGTGGGTGCCAAAGTATTGTGTTGCTTTATTAGTGGCGTTCATGGGGTTGTGCTTGGGTAGTCGCCCTTGGGGCATATCACCCTCATCTAAAGCAATTGATGTGGCTGGGACTTCTGAATCCACTTCTGAATCCAGGAAGGGCCGGTGTATTTTTGATTGTCCGAACTATGGGGAGTGCTAGGACAATGAAGTATTAGCAGGGGGTTTGGTGAGTTGGTTACAACTGATTTCAAACAGAATAGCCTCAGAGGTCCACCGGCCCTTAGCGTCCCTTGTATCTCCTCTTGATGAGGTAAGACATCGGTGTACGTGACGTTGTGAGGGATAACAGCAAGATGACCGTGCATTCCACATTTTCCTCGTAGTATGCCAGTAGGTTTTTAATATGTAGCTATGTTTCCCCATTCCAATCAACACATGTACATATCAAAGTATTGACACAAGTAAACATTAGACGCGCAATAAATACGAAAATGAAGGAACACTGATGAGTGAGTATTTGCGAGGGTCGATTCTTCTCTCATATGGTTGACTTGCCGAGAATCCTTTTGTCCCTGTTCGAACACTGAAACTCAATTTCTCTTTCCGCCCTTCCCCCCCCTCGGATTTGATGAGTGCTGAACTCTTCCTATAAATTTGGATCCACAAGTAGTTAGGTGGGTAGTATAGGTCTGTTCATACCTCTCCTTCATTTCTTCAAGTGTTAACTTAGAATAAGTCCACAGACATTTCAAGCAACAACGTGTTGCATTCAAGTTCACCATTATTGAGACCAAAGGGATTAAGCTGAAATGGTTGAATAAAATGTAAAATAAAGATGATACTTAAGTTAATACTTACTGCGCCATTCCAATAAGTTTTGTTGGGTCTAGGTGTCTCTTAGGAGATGGGTAGGGAATGAAAGGGACCAGAGTGTGGAATAGAGGATAGTAGTTATCGTAGTAAAAGCAAAAGATATGGTAGGATATTTTAAAATTATTAGTAGAAATAACAACATTTAAACAGTGTGGGATATTATTCAAATGTCATTCATTTAGTGCAACCAGTGGATTTGTAATAACCTTTTAAATGAAGAATTAGGTTAAGAAAACACAGAGAATAGAAAAGAAATACATCGGTACAAAGTCAAAATTAATAAGAAAATGGTAGAAAGTTGAAGTACCGAATTGCCCTTTCTTCGAACTGTTAAAAACCAAAACACTATTTTTTAGCTCTGATGATTAAATACCCCTTCGCGTTTCATCACTGTTTGTTGACCATGCTATTTCTGTCAGCAGATCTCTTCCCCTATTTCGCAAAATCGCTACACATGTCTTCCCTTATCTGGAAATAAATTGCCACTTTATCAGCAGATTAAAGGCCTACATCCCCCAATAAAAACCCCTGCCAACAAATTAGAGGCATGTACTCCCAATAGACACCATTAGGTACGCCCCTGGTAAGTGCTTGTAGACTAAAGTGCATGTAGATAAAACTAATATTTGCTAAAGTGATGGAGACGAAATTACCGTAACCCTTTTAAAATACACACCTAATATGACAGCTGTCACAATATAATCAGAAGTGATCTTTTCGAATTTAGTTTGTGGAAAGTAAACGCTCCTAATGCAATATAACTAGAAATACATAACGAACATTTGTAGTCTACTACTACTACTACTACTACTACTACTACTACACACACACACACATGCACACCCAGAAACGCGCGTTTTGTCAGTGTGTATTTATTTGTATATATGGGTGTATGTTCATATTTACTTATAGGTATAAGATTGGAAATAGATGGGTAGATACATATCTATACTTGTATGTCTGTATCCTGTGATATGCATATACACATATGCGTAAAGGACGAAGGAATATTTCTGTGGATTTAGCAAGGCAAGCAAGCACAAAGCAAACTAATATCCAATGGTTGATGAGACTGACTTTGCTGTTTCCGCCTGAAATATTTGGTGAGTTCGTTTTAACTTCAGGGATGAATATTAATGTGTATTTTGTGCATACAACAGGAATGAGATCGGTATGGAAGATTGTTTGCACGTCGTGGCGGAATTAATTTTGGCAATGGAATTTGTAGAAAGACACGGCAGAGGGATTAAGATAGACGAATGTGAACATAGATAGATGGATAGGAATAGACTGAGATGGGTAGATAGATAGATAGATAGATAGATATACACTGAGTTAGCGGTAATCTGAGATAGATATGACCTGACTGAGATAGAGACAAACAGGCAGATGGATATGAACTGAGATAGAGAAGAAGATATTGGCGTACAAGGCGGTTAAACTTATTATACAGTAGTAATGGTCTGCTGTTTAACTATTACCCGACGTCGAGGTGCCTTCTATGTGCATGTACATGGTAGCACAATGCATGACTAGACACAGATATACGAAGTCTTCCCAGAAAGTATCCAGTCTTAATTAACAAAAATAGCCTACCCAGGGCAATAGCGCTGGAGGGATAACAGAACTTGATGATTTGATGTGTATCCAAAGGAATACCTGCACGAGAAGTGAAAAATAGACAGGTGCATTGTCATGCCAGCCACCAATTGCCAACAGCCGTTTTCTTTTTACTGCAACGGGTGGAGAAGTTCGATGTCGTCTGGCCCGGAGGAGCGGACTCGTGGTGGACAACACCTACATGATGAAAGAGAAACGTCAACTTGACGTTGCTCCAATTTGGCTGCGTCTTCTTCGGAGGTGTAGACACTCAGGCAACTGGGCTTTTGTTTCTCAGTTATGGTCGTTGATCCATGACTCATCTCCGCTTATGACATTTCTCAAGAAATGTGGATCTTTGTTAGTAATTTCAAGCAAGTCCGGTGCAACTAGAGCACAAGATTCCTTCTTCTTTTGTGACAAGAGCCGTGGAACAAATGTTGCCGCAACACATTCCCTGATAAGATCCCCTGAAACAATATTCCATGGGATCCCAAGATCATTTTCTAGTTCTTGTTCTGTCAATCGTCGATTAGTATTATTGCAACCCGCTCGCTTTCAACATTTTCGGTTGTTCTGCTTGTTAAGGGCCTTCCAGGATGTGGATAGCGTTCAACGGATTCCTGACCAAGACTGTGTTTCGCTCCTTGAATCTTCTCCGGAAGGTTTCTTAATCGTTTGAATAGTTTTCGTGGACGAATGACCAAGTTTCAAGAAAAACTTGATGCATATTCACTGATCTACTCGTCCCGCTATTGCGAATGCGATGGCCTCGCTCTAATTGGTTGCCGAGTTAAATCAAAGCAGCTTATTCAGTTCTGGAGATATTGGAAATGGTTGGATAGCTTCAGGAGAGACCTGGT
>VCCN01000724.1:10822531-10833625 GCA_006491835.1 Architeuthis dux | reverse complement strand
TATGTTTTGATCTAGACAATATATACACAGCTTTGCTTACTTTGGCACGAAGTCACAGAATTCTTAGTGTGCCTGTTAATATTAAGTGGCCAGCCATCTCAGTACTTCTCAGGTTCTAAGCAGCCAAGCTGAGTGACCAGACGACAACCAGTGCTTCTATCGAGATGTTAGTGTCAACCTATGTATTAATCTACAAGATACATGTAACCTGTTCTTTTCAGATTGACTCGTTAGTTACTGACGTCTGTAGATTTAGATCTCTCTGTAACACCGCTATAATCTCATACACACTCTACTGGATAAAGTATGGATCTGCGGAAGGCCGAAGAACGCATTGGGCGAAACGTATGGGAATGCTAGTACACACACCCATAACATATTAACCACAGTATTTTGAGAAATATGGGCTTGGAATCTTTAAAACACGCATTCTTTATGGAAAAAGCATTTATGTTGCACAGAAATATTTATTTTTCAACATAATCACTTTCCTTGTGAATGCACTTAACTCAGTGGGGAATATTAATCACATAGATTAAACATTACACAGTGGAAATTTAAGATACACATTCAACTAATGACTAGTCTTCAGACTTGTTGATCCATCCTAGTGCATACGTACATCAATACGTTCATAGCCTAATGATACACAGATTTACTTTACACAACACATATTTATTTTCAACATAATATCCTCACTTATCAATGCACTTAATTCAGTGGTGAATATTAATCATATAGACGAACATTAACAGTGAACATTTCATATCAAAATACAGTTCTTAACTATGTATCAGGCTACATACGTATTGATCTCCCTTGTATCTGAATGATTTAAACTTGTATTGATGGTTCATCCACTCCTATACAGCGTTGTGAACGTTGAACTTCCTTTTAAGCGTTTTCGGTTTTGATATTCAAAAGCTTTTTTCAGTCTGGCACAAAGACCAATGAGGGGAAGTAGAGGTTCCAAATATTGTCTTACACACGAAGGAACTTTTCAAAACCAGCAATCAAAACCATGGCTATTTTACCTGGCTTCTGATGCCTGCAGGGGAAAATGCTACTCAGTCACGAACATTTTCTTTGAAATCATATTTGCCTTCAATATTCTTTAATAAATTCCTCTATTTAAGGCATCGATTCTTCTATTTTTCGAGTGTGTTCCCTAGGTCTTAGCAAAACCAGAGATAAACCTAGGCTATAATGTCAACAGTTACGTGCTTTAAGTTTCAGTCCAATAAAATAGTGATCACTGAGATTCTCCTCTCTTCAACTTTATAAAACTTGACGCCACCAAGTAACCAAGATACCGTTGAGGCTCATTAAACAGCAACCTAGCCACCCCAATCACTACTCCTGGCGTCTCCATTGCACTCTCTGAATTGTGGATGTTGCATACGGTAAGGACTTGTTCAGTATCCTAATTAGAATAAGAGACCCGTTAGAAATATTTGATTGGTTTTCAAAATTGAATTTTGATGATTAAATTAGATTTTCGCTTTTGTCGGGATTCGGGTATGAATTATTGATTTTCGTACTCATTCCGAGTACAGCCCGAACCCAACCTCCTCAACGCTTTAGGTTAACTGAAGCCGACAAATCATCCGTAAACGTACGTAAATTTAATCACTCGGAAGAGAGAAGCGTTTGGATGGAACTCGGTCCCTGAGCAAGGTATATTATGAGGTGCATTTGGTACAGAATTATATAAAAAAACAGTGCAAATTTATATCGAATAACTAATTTCCTCCTTCTTTTAATTTATTTATTTAGCCTTATTTCTTCTTCTCTTTTATCGTTATTTCTTCCCCTTAATCTTTCGTTCAACCTCCCTATTTCCTTTTGTTTTTTCTTATCCATCCTTATCCCTTTTCATTGTCTTTATATCTTCCTTTCTCCTTATCCCCACTCCTTCATCCTGGTATCTTTTCTCCTCATCCGTATTCCCTCTTCTACGTGTTTATTTCTTGCTTTTCATTCTTATTCCTTCCTCCTTTTTCATCTTCTTCGTCCTTATTTCTTCTTTATTTATTTCTCTTCGTCCCTATCGCTCCCTCCTCGTTTACCTTCCTTCATCCTTATTCCTTCTTCTTCATCCTTGTTTCTTTTTCTCCCTCTTTATTCCTTCTTTTTCTTCGTCTGTATGTTTCATGCTCATTTTCATCTTCTTCATCTTTATTTCTCTCTCTTCATTTTCATTTAATCGCCTTCCTCTTTATTCTTCTCTCCATGTTAAATTTCTTCGTCTTTAGTTCTTCCTTTTCATCCTTATTTATTCCGACTTAATTCTTATTTTTCTACTTTTCTTGAAGCTTTTGCCGACATTTTCCAACTCCACCCATTTCACTTTTCCTATGCGTTCTCTTCATCAGTTTTCTTTTTTCCGTTCGTTTTAAGTTTTGCAGGTTTCCTATTGTGTAATGTTTGTTCCTCATCTAATATCACCAGATATTCCTAATGGTATTTTTAGCACCACTCGATCCGTAGCAGAATGACGTGAAAGCTGGAGTAAGTGTTGCAGTTTGGATCGTTATTTAGTTTAGTGATGTTAACAAAAAGGAACAGGAAAAGGAAGTAGTTCAGCATGTGGTGAATGGTAATGTGGATCAAGTCAGCTCGGAAAACCTTGGTTGATATTTTAGTGACTACGAGATTACGAGAGAAAGGGAAAGGGAATGAAATGATTGTAGCTGGATAGAATAGTAGTGGGTGCCTCAGCAGCTACGGTTGTGGACTCTACCACAGGAATATGGTCAAAAGAAAAAGGCTTGACCTAGGTCACCAAAGATGGCCAAGTTTGAAAGAATCCCATCTCTCTTCTCATTGGCTGAAGCCAAACAAAGACATCTTAGTTTTCGATGCGAAAATTTGGAGACAAAGGATTGTTCTGAACCTGAGGACAGAGGACGGAAGAACGAAAGGAGATGGAACAAAGGTTAAGCAGATACAACAATAGGACTGTTACAGATTAGGAAAATACCCCCAAAATGTATTTGGAACATTGGATGAATAAAATTACATTTCTTCGTTTACACAACACCTGTCTCGATATGATTTTATTCACATGTGAATGTGCATGTAAGAAGCAGCTCTCTCTCTCTCTCTACATGTATTCATCATTTCTACATCTCCTCTTTTCCTCTTTTCACTTTCGAACCTTGTTCGCTCCTTGTTTTCGTAAACTTCCCTTGTAACCTCAACGCGATCGCCTGAAACACAACAGCTTTATAAAGGTGCATGCTTGAGATGCAGCAATAATGCAACATATCCGTCTTACATTTTACCATCTCCCGCTTATTTTCTATTCACAACAAAATCCTTCTCACTTTGAGCGGGCCTGCCATTAATCATTCGAGATAACTGCAGAGTTTATTTTTTATAATAATATTTAACATTAATGTATAACATTACTCAAAGCTCCGAAGATGAAGTTACCTTCTGCGCTACTTTGCTTTAAGCGAGGACATTGTCGAGATTCGGATGCACTGAGCGATCAGATACACATATTAGTTCTTTTTAGTTCTGCTGGTTCTATGTATGCAATGTAGCTAAATTAGTAACATATTTCGTACTAGTAACTGTGGTCCGTATTCAATCCCATTTAAGTCATCCCCATTAAAATGATTGGCACAACACAATATTCCTCCTCCTATCTTTTGCGTGCTAAGCTGTGTAAATATTAAGCTAAGCTCATAGTTATCTCTGCGTTAGGCTTAGTATTGGGTAACGTGAAAGGGGCGTTAGGTTTATAAGTATAAACAAAAAACGATTTAAAAAATGATCAACATTACATTTATTTAACAACATGTTTGCTGTTCTGTTCTACTATCTTCTGCGATCTTCCAGGCAACTTCAGCCTCTCAAAACTCTTGTTTCAGAGCAGAAAATACTGCACTTGCCTATTAGAGTCTACCAAGGCATTGACCTTGTCTACAATGAGAACGTTCTGTAAATGCCAGATAAACGGTGATCCAAAAGAGAAATATCTGATGAATACGCGGATAAATAAAATATTTCCAGCCATGCTGTAAGGATTTCTACCTGGTTAACAAAAGACATGTGGTCTAATATGAGCCTGATGGATTGTTACGCCGTTTCTATTATCTAATTCAGAAGGTTTCCGTCGATTACTGCCTCCGATTGGTGTAATTGTGAGCTGCGCTTGTTCGACTAAGTTGTTTAGCACGCCGGAAAGAACTCATTGTAGAGGACTCCCTTCCAATTCCAGCATACACACAGCATCATCTTCTTTTGATGAACATCAGGCTTTGGTACGGTTATCGATGGTTCAATTTTGCTAGCCCCACGTGTTTTGTAGGTTAAGTCCACGTGTCTTCTCTCGAAAGAAATCACAATACTCGCTTTGTTTGCAAGACAGAGCTGTCTGACATTTACATGTCACGACGGCTCTTTTTTTTAGTGATAAAACATTGTGCGACCTTTTTTCTACTTCGTAGGAATATCGGTCATACAAATAAAAATGAATAAAAATGTAATGCGTTGAAAAGATCATACATGAAGTGGTTTGCAAAAGTAATTAGCTCCCCACCCACACTTGGCGTTTTTCCTATTTTGTTGCCTTTCAATCTGGGTTTTAAATGATTTTTTAAAAGTCAGTATCATTTGATTTACACAATATACCAACCACTTTAAAGATGCAAAATATTTATATTGTGAAACAAACAAGAAATACGACAAAACACAAAACATCAGCATGCATAACTATTAACCCCCACCCTCCAACAAAGTAAATACTTTATAGACCCCCCCACCACCACCACGAAAGAATTAGTTCTTCACATATTACATACGTTTGGGGATTCTCTTTATGTATGTCTCTATAAGCTTGGCACATCTAGCCACTGGGATGTTTGCCCATTCTTCAAGGCAAAACTGCTCCACCTCCTTCAAGTTGGGTGGCTTTTACTGCCAATTAAATTGAGGTATGTGATTTGACTAGGGAATTCCGAAAGATTTAAACTTACTCCACTTGATTGTTGCTTTAGCAGTGTTGCTTAGGTTCATTGTCCTGCTGAAGTTGAACCCTCGTTCCAGTTTCAAATCTCTGGATGACTGAAACAGGTTTTCCTCAAGAATTTCCATGTATTTAACGTCATATATCATTCCTTCAATTGTAACCAGTGTCCCTGTCCCATCCCAACAGCATGAAGCTGTGAGCTACATGCTTCGCTGTAGGGATGGTCTTCCCGGTGTGAGCGTTGGGTCTGCACCAGATATAGCGTTTTCCTTGATGGCCAAAATGTTAGTCCCATTTTCCATATGTTTGGGGATCCGCCCAGATGCCGTTAACCAAACTCAGAACGTGTTTTCTTATTTTTTCTTTAAACGGTAGATTTGTTTCTGGCCACTATACCATAATGCCCTGCTATGTGGAGTGTACAGCTTAAAATGGTCCAATGGACAGATAATCCTGTCTACGCCGTGAGGCTTTCCGGTTCCTTCGGAGTTATATTTAGTCTATTTGGGAGGTCATCTCTTGGCAGGTTTGTTGTGGTGCCTTTCCATTTTGTAATAATGAATTTAATAGTGAGGCCGCTTAGTTGAAAGTTTCAAGCCGATTGTGCATTTTGTTATGAAAGCATATAAGATGGTACACTTATAGGCAAAGGCATTACAAACAAATCTTGAAATTGAGCGATCGTGAATTTTCGATATGTCGCCTATGGCTGCCATTTAAATTGTGGTATGTTCTGCAGCCATTCACAGGGACTTGAAAACCTTTCTCAAATCTGACATCAATGACACTTATTATTCACCTTACTCTCGGATGCTCTGCTCAGCTGGTTTGTGAAGGAGGATGGCTTCATTTGCTCCATGTTCGCACGAGGAAGCCGACAGCTGCATGTTATTACATATGGCCTATGCAGCAATAAATGTCCATCAGAAAATCATGATTCAAACTGATAATATTGATGTTTTGATGTTAACTGTGGAAGTACCTCAGGGTCTACAGCCATAATATGGACTTTGGTTGGCATTTGAAACTGGAAAGGGTTTTCGATACCTAGCAGCCCATAACATTGTTGCCCCGAGAAGGCACATGCACTTCCACTGTTCCATGCATTGACGGGCTGTTGCATTGGCTCAAGCTGTGTTGGCAACGGAGAAAAGGCTGCATGGGCTGAATGGGCCGTCTATCCAGAGCTTACAGATGCCCTGTAGAAACAATCTTCTGTCCCAGATGATATACAACAGGAGGTAATTGCCACGATCGAGAAGTTTATTATCCTGTTCTTTGAACCATCCAGCACATGTACATAAATAGACAAGGCAAGACGGAAGCTTTTTGTGAAGAGGCCCAGTGTGTAGTGAATCCCTACAACAGAGTCTGTCCTAGAGGAACATGTTAATAGAGCTGTGTACCAAGGAGGTCATGTGTTTGGTCGGATGCTAGTGCCAACACCAGAACAATCTTCAGCGTGTATATGGGGCTGGTCAAAAACATCTGAGAAGTACTATGAACCTTTCTGGACATACGTACCAGATGCAGGCCAGTCCATCTATGAACTTGTCCCCTGCAAATGTAATAAGTGTTATGTTAGGCAGTGCAAGTACAAAAAAGCTGTCTTAGACTGCACAGTCTTCTGTTACTGTAATGGGGGATGCTGAATAAACTTTCCCGCGATATCTTATTATGTGGATTTATAGCAAAGGTGATGAATACATATGCACGCACTACTTTTCATTAAAAATCACTTCACATATTTGGATTATTTTGTGTAGGTCCATTACATGAAATGCAAATAAAAATCCATGTATCCATCTTTTGTATCTGCTTCATTGTCGTCTATATTTATTTCTTCACAATAATTTATGTTTTAAGAAGTCTAGATAAAAAACCCTGAGTGAATGATCCTGCAACAGACAAAAATTGCTCTCATCACCCAATGTCGGATTTCAGACACATACAATTTTCTCGCAGTAAGCAATTCAAGATTTACATGAATATCATAGACAATAAGAATAACGATTTGCCGTGGTTTCCCACGTCTGGGAAATCAATTCAGATAACCGGTTTCAGAATACGGTTGCAACAAGTTTTGTCCCTTTGTAGTAATAGCATTCGAAAAGATATGGAACCATTCATCCCTAAACCCTCTTCATTCGCCACAATCCGACGTGCTATAATCACTGGAAAGTCACGATTGGGCAGTTAATAAACGAGTCCTTGAATACATCCCTCCCTTCCTAATCTATCCGCACATTAAAAAAGACAGGAAGTCTTGTTATTAATGACTGTTGAAGATTAAAAATTGTAAAAGATAAAATTTCAGATCTGCAGGGTTTTGTTGAGAGATAATTACGTATTGCTCACCGGTGTCAGTGATTGTTGTTCGAGCTCGGTATAAGACAGGATTTCGAATGCTTATGTTTTACGAAAGCAGGCCGTTCCCACTTGGAAGAGGGGAAAACACAATCTTATTACTTCAATTTTCCACCATCTGTCTTTGTGTCATACTCAGATAAGTAAAACTCAATCAACAGATCCGCATAGTTGGCACGTGGTGGCCGAGCGGGTAACAGAATAAACAATCCGCGTTCAAACTCCGGCCTTAGACAGCTTGTGAAAGGCGGGAATCAATCTCCTCCTGACGCCACTTCGAGTGCTTGTCGCCTCTAAATGTAATTCGCATACCGCAGCCTGGCTGAGTACGTACTAATTTGATATGTGGAGCCCAAGCATGGAGGGTTGAAGACGTAGCCAGTATAAAGGCACTACTTAGTCTTTACTTAACGGAACCACTTATTCTCTATACAAATCTGAGGTCAATGTGAACATTTGGGATTGGTTATACGTACGATATGGTATTTTTTTTACTTACGTGTTTGGAATGTTTTTTTTAACTACACAACTGTATAACACAATGAGTATAAGATTTTTCACAAGAAAATAAACTTCCTGAAAGACGTACAATTGGAACCAACCAAGCTAATTAGAAATCGTCAACCAAAACTGTTACCAACAGTATGAACATGGGTTTCTTTAGTGTTTAGGCCACTCTGGCTAGCTAGCTATGTATGTTTGTATCACGCGTACTGGCAGCACCAATGGGAGCTAGAGGACTGAACATTTAAACATTTACTCCTTATTATGTCTACAAATAAAACTTTTTAAAAATTCCCTCGGCCCCTAAGTAGGTTTTGACTGGGCGGTTCAATTTGCCATGTAAGTGTATGCTAGATTTGTGTCCGGCAACATTAACTTTGTGCTTTTTGAAAATTCAGACTTTTTTAGTGATCACCGGCCAACAAAAGGTAATAAGAAGTAACTTATTGATTTTACCGCTTTATCCAAGTATTTTATTGATCATTCCCAACACCGCATGCTGCCAAAAGACTTTGGGCACGTGACGGTTATTATTGAGTGATTAACCAGACGTGTTTCTTTATCTTATTGAGCCAAACGCCAATAACTTGGCAAAATCTTTCTTGTGAGATTGAATCTGGGGAATGAATATCCCAATGTTAATTTGTCTATTTCGTTTTGGGACATTTACTGAGCGAAGAATGCCGTTTTCTTGTAATGAATTTGCTACATTGGGTTTACTATTGCACCTGCTCTTTTACTTTCATGGTTGTTCTCTTGTGAACCTAAATTCTTCTTCTTCTTCTTCTTCTTCTTCTTCTTCTTCTTCTTCTTCTTCTTCTTCTTCTTCTTCTTCTTCTTCTTCTTCTTCTTCTTCTTCTTCTTCTTCTTCTTCTCCTTCTTCTTGTCATTATTTCATTCTTTTCTCTCTTTAATCTGTCTGTATTCCCTACGCTGACGCCTTTCTACCATTTATTCTATACTTCCTTCCTTTTTATTCTTTTCTTCCCTTTCCCCGTTCCTTCTTCTCCATTATCATCTTCTCACGTTTATTGTTTGGTTTTTCTTCCATTCTCTTTCATGTCTCTCAAGCTCTATAAATGCTCCCCGACTTTCATGTTGTCCTTTCTCTCCCTTATTTCGTTCTTCCCTTTTCCTCTTCGTTTCTTCTATTTCTGTTTTCTTTTCTTTATTTTTCTTCTTCACTTCATCTTGATTTTCCAATTGTTTTCTTTCAGTCTCTCTCCTCCTAAACTGTCCTGCTCTATAAATATTCTTCGTCGTCGTCGTTTAGTTCTTTCTCTGGTTCGCTAAATTACCTAATCATCTATTTCAATCAGTCTTCCTCACCTGCCCCTCTTCCTTCTTCTTACTACGTCTTCTCATTCCTCCTATTTCATCGTCTGTTAAGAGCCAACTTCCCCATTCTTACAATCTATACCCATGGGGGATCTTCCTTCCCAGCATTACATGGTTTCCATCTTCTCTTCGTATTCTCCCTTTTCCTTCCTTTTAAGCATTGTCTCTCACCCCCCTCTCTCTGCATCGTACCTTTTTACCCACTCACACTAATTGCTTCCTTCTCCTCATACTATTCTTTATCTTTTCTCGTCACTTTCTTCAACATTTTAGTGTCGTCGACATTTGCTGTCAGCCACCCTTCAGCCCCCTCTTCATTTACACTTTATATTCTTCACTGCATTTCAATCTATTTCCCCGCCAAACTGAATGAATTAAAAGAACCGTTCCACCACCAGCATCCGACTCTGTCCTTCTATATCCGTCCAATTCACCGTTCCAGTCCACGAACGGTTTCATTGATTGGCCCAAAATAGAAATTGACTGTCAGACGAAGGTCGGACACATCTACTACGAAGAAAACAACACCAACAATACCACATAATCGAGTATAGAAGAGAGGAAAAAGCGAGAAGAAAACACGTGGAGAATAACGTGACTTGGAAATAGACGAGACCGGATCAGGGTTGTTGGCGGGAAAGCGTGATGTTCGTCACAGCGGAAAGTGAAATTCAGTATTGACCGGCTGGAATTTAGTTGTAATAGAAAAGGCAAAATGACGTGGATAAAACATGAGGAGACCAAATAGAAGCTATCCAGTGTTGTAGTTATTTTTGGCCCTTGCAGGCTGAACGGATTTATACTAGACTGACCGTTTCGGAGAAAAAGGAAATTGTTTATACTTAATGTATCTCAAAGTTTTAGGCTGCGTCAATGTATGCGCCGGTGTTTTAAGGATTCTGCAAATATTAGGATGTTTTCATCTTGCTTAAAGTGTTGAAATTATAAATGAAAGTGTGCAGGGACATGATTCTAAAGACATCGGTTGATATACACGTTACCATATATGGATGCTGAACGATTATTTTTAAATGCTTCATTGATGCAATTAAATTAGCTTTTGAAAATATCATGGAATTTTCTTTTTTCTGATACGGCTGCAGGAGTTATCTGGCAACCAGTGGGAGCTCCAGTTTTACGACCTTGCCTCTTTTTTCGGTTCTAATACCTTATGCCTTCATGTCTCCAGCCGGCAGAGTCTGAAACCCATTTCACAAGAGATTAGAATGCTTTTGAAGGATTCCCTGATTTCTTCTGTGGTGTCCTCTGTTATGGCAGCCGGAGACCAGTTGGCCGAATAGGAAGGGTTTTGAAAGATGATTGTCTTCCATCCTAGTGCAGATAAGCCTTGTTCAGCGTAGCTTCAATGCTTGTTTCGAGGACAGTGAAAATCACGTAACTACATTAGCCACTAAGTATATATATATATATACATATATATATATGTGTGTGTGTGTGTGTGTGCGTGTGTATGTGAGAGAGAGAGAGAGAGAGAGAGAGAGAGAATGTGCATATAGATATGTATGTGTGTGTGAGCGTATGTACATATATATATATATGTGTGTGTGAGAGAGAATGTGCATATATTTATATATGTGTGTGTATGTGTGTGTGTGTGTGAAAGAGAATGTGTATGTGTGTGTGTGTGTGTGTATGTATGTCTGGGAGAATGTGCATATATATGTGTGGGGGGATAATGTACATATATATATGTGTGTGCGTGTGTGTGTGTGTGAGAATGTGCATATATCTATATGTGTGTGAGGGAATGTGTCATATATGTGTGAGTGCGTGAAAGGATGTGCATATATATGTGAGGGGATGTGCATATATGTGTGTGTGTGGGAGAGAATGTGCATATATATATGTGTGTGTTTGTGTGAGAGAATGTGCATATATATATA
>VCCN01000724.1:10618196-10629445 GCA_006491835.1 Architeuthis dux | reverse complement strand
GTGTGTGTGTGTGTGTGTGTGTGTGTGTGTGTTTAGGCAGGACTCTTTCATTTATGCAGATCCGATACGATAGAGAAGGAATGTTTTCTATTTTTTAATCTTTTGTTAACTCTCCTTGTTTACGTAGAAGCGAATATATGTGTGGATCCAGTGAATTCAAATATTGTACATACATTTCTGATCGAGCGCCTTTAACCATACCACTGGTCGTTATTAAAATCGAGGAAAGAAATATGGCTGTTACTCGTTTTTCAGTCTTTTAATTCGGCGTTTACCATTTGAGCGTTATGGTTTTAACACAGCATTTGCACTTTTCCCTTCACGGTTACTTGGCGGCATGCACGCGAAATACCTGCTTGGGCCTTTAGTACCCCTGTCCCTAGAGGTGATCTCACTTAGTTTAGGGATTCTTTTTCTATTTCATGATATGGGCTTGTAAAACTTGTACAGTTAATGTTGTATAATATGCGTGTATCATTAACGCGTATTATTCCTTCAGAGTACCTACTCCCCTTTTGACCTCACACGATTATACCAGCGGCCCTTCCAGTCTGCAAAGCCCTCATTTGGGATCGCCAGCACCTGCCTAATTCCATTCTCCTTAATCGCGTCCACGGTCTGAAATATCCTTTTCAACGACTATTTTAGACAGAGGTCATAGACCGCTAGATCTGGACTTTAGGGAAGCTAGCAAACCTGGGTGATGCGATGATTTACCAAAGAAACCCTGCCCGAGTCGTGAAGAATGGGCATTGTGAATGTGACGTCACACAGTACACACTCTTACTCAATAGCGTCTCGCCCCACTTCACGCGCAGTAAGGCACCCTCTGATTCATTGCCAAATTACTCCAAGGCAGCGCAACCGGTTCTCAAGATATTCAAATTGGTTGATTCTTTTCCGGACAGAACTCCTATATATTTATATCAATTCGCAACAAAATAAACCCTGTATTTTTTTTCGTAACAAAAAAAAAAACATCTATTTTCTCTCTTCCCTCATGACGTTTATGATGCTTTGATCGCATTGCACATGCGCCAGTATTCTCTTTGAACTTTGAATCATTGGCTCACGGGAGCTACGAAATATATAAACGTTCTTTGAACTTTTGCAATTTTGATCCATAGAAAAAAGTGAAAACATTGTGAAAGACAGTATACAGTTATATAGAAACGAACAGACTAGATAGATAGATATTAACAGACTGAGAAAGATATAACTATAGGTAGATATGAATCGGGATACACACATAGATACAAACACTGAGACAGATATGGGCAGTTTAAGATATATATGAACGGACTGAGATAGATAGATAGATACGAATATAAGAATATATAGCGTGGATCAGACACACTAGACACTTTAAAATGTTTCTTTCGTTACAAGTTTAGTTGTCTAGTGGCTTCTTAATGATCTAATAATACTATGCATGAAATTTAGTCAGCATGGATCTTTGGTCCGTAGCGCAGCGTGTTTTTGCAGTAAAAACGTCCATCGAAACAAACTCTGTGACAGCTACATGGCGGATAATATAGGAAACATTTTAACACACGAATCTAACCTTCTTGGAATACTGTGTTACTGTGGCTAAGGAAATAATGCACTGTGAATTGGTTGTTGGTGTAGCTTATTGGGGTACAGTCCAGTAGCGACAGTCAAATGAAAATGGACACCTCATCTGACACAAAAAGAAAAACAATCCTGGCTGGATCTTCATTAACCTTGTCTAAAAAAGTGGAATGGCGTCGAAATGACCTTGGGCCTATCAAGGTTGTTTTGTTGAACATGGATCACGTTCTCATGTGAACAGAACTTCGTGCCATTTCCTTATCCACAGTAAGATAGTGTTACGAGAAGGTGAGATTCGTGTTTTAAAATATTTACTAAACGTCCGTTGTATAGCTGTTACAGAGATTGTTTTGATGAACGTTTCTACTGCAAAACAACGCTGCTGTACTGAACAACGATCCATGCTGACTAAACTGCATGCAGTGAACTGTTAGGTCATTAAGAAGCCACCGATGAACCCAACCTGTACCGAAGGAAACAACATTTTAAAAAATGTCAGGTATTTCTGCTCCACCCTGAAATAAATAGAGCTGGAGAGAAATCTTATCTGCAGACAATTATCGATTAGCAGACATGCACCCAGAGACATGCAAACAAAGAATGGAACAAAGAAACCCATTTCGAAGCCCATGGAACAACAGAAGCGTTTGAAAGACATGTATGCTTCATGAAACATTGAAAACGCTAATTTCCATAAATCATTGACGTTTGATATAGGAACATGTTCTGTTTTTCTTCTTTTCTTCTCATCTCTATTCCGCTCACTAGCATTTCCCCCTCTCTCTCGATCTTCTTTGTCTGATCTTCCTCTTCGCCACCAACTGATTGTCCATGGTTTTCCCTACTCCCATAACTTATACTCGATTATTTACTCTCTGCCTCCAAACACTCTCTCTCTCCCTCTCCCTCCTTTTCTTTTCATACTGCGCATTCGCACTTTTTCACCTTCTTTGGTAGTTGTTATTTTTTAAAAATCCTTTTAGATTAACATTTTCGCTTTAAATCTGAAGAGGTCAACTTTGTTTTTGCATTGTTCGTTTACAAACGTTGTCCCTGGGAATTTCGACAAACGATGAATAAAACCGTTCAATGTACCGTGATAATTATTTTATAAAGCATATAATAACTCTATTCAGTCAGTAATGCTGGCGTAAATGTCTGACTACTGACAATCCCTTCTTTCCTAATTTTCAATGCATTTCTCTACTAAGATTATTTACAATACATTCCTATAATAAAATCATTAGCATTGCATGTATGCTTTTCATATAACATCCGTATTATGTCAGTATTAATTCTTGACCACTGACAATCTCTTTTGATAATTCTAATGCATAGCTGCAGTAAAATTATTTACGTTGTATTTGTATTATGCATTCAATAACTCTATTCAATCAGTAACCTTCCATTAATTTCTGACCGCTGACAATCCCTTTTTTCTTCATTTTCAATACACAGAATACCGTGTCGAAAACTGGTGAACTAAATTTGAAGTAAAAATTGCAAAAGTAGGATTTTAATCATCGAGATCTTTGCTACGGACAGAAATGTTTAGTTAGGGCAGAGCATGACTAAAGCTAAGCGGATGAGTAGTAGAGTAGCGGGAAAGTCCGAATTCGTGCAGTTTAGATTAACTGATCGGCTCCATAACGTTGCAATAAAAAGCAACAGAAACTGATGAAAACAACTGGGCTTATACAACCTGTTTTAGCACACTGCTCAACAGTTAGTCTGATCTAGCGACCTGGTGACCCACGAGAAAATACCCTCCTGGAGACCCCACATACTTATCCCAGCGTCCCTTTCACTCTTCGAGATCGCCATCAGCTGCCTCGTCGCGTTCGCCTTAATCTTATACATGATCTGAAATCTGCTAGGGAAAAGGGGGGAGTCACCGGAATCCAAATATGGGGGTGGAGGTTTGATATAATGGACCTGGGTTATCCGTTGTTTTGCTAGAAACTATGCACAAGACGGGAATAAAGGGTAGGCTTGGTCACTGAATGTAGATAAGCTAACTCAATGCCATCTCACTGCCGACTGTGTAACCCTACGGGAGAGTTTCTGTTCACGCATGCTCAGTAAAGGCACTTCCGCTTGGTTGCCAAGTTACATAATGGCCGCGCAGATATTTCAAATGGCTGAATACCTTCCCAACAGACCTCGTAGGCTGATGCTGGCAGTAGAACTGGCTCATACGTCCCACCGATAATAGTATATTTGTTTTGCTAAATACCTGACACGTGGACAAGAATCTCAAATTTAAATTTTGGGGCCGATATTTTCAAAAATAATGTATTCTCTTTAATACGTTATAATCGTCAATACGAACTTATGAGTTTTAAATACAGTAACACATTTTGGTTCGTCACTGGGTTGGGTAGTCTTTGACGGTTTTATGTTCATACCTACGGATTCAGTATAACAAGCATTTTCTTTTCTTTGTTTTATTTATTTTTCTTTTAATTCTTATGATTTGTGCATTTGTGCGCGTGCATATGTGTGTGTGAGAGTATGTGAGTGTGTGTGTGTGTGTGTGTGTGAGAGAGTGTGTGAGTGTGTGTGCGTGTGTGTGTGTGTGTGTGCGTGTGAGACATTTCGAATTACATTTTTTAAGCTTTACTTTCCATTCCCCGATTTCAAGTTTCCGCTACGGTTTTTCAATTCCATTTTAATAATTTCATATTTTATTTCCTTAAATTCATTTCATCTGTCTTTCATGCATTCAAGTTTTATTTCTATTCCACTTGCTTATTTTAACTTTCGAGTTTATATCTGTTTTTACAGCTGTCTTTTCCCAAAATGCGCGTTTTCTGTCATGAAGTTTTCATTTATTTTATTTACTATAGTTTGAATTTCATTTTTACCTGATTTCTTATGATTTTCAATTTTTTTTTCATTTTAAAATCAACACTTTGTTCATCTTTTTTTAGATTCTTTTCTTACCTTGTCATCATCCTATGATTTTCCATTTCGTGAATTACTTTAACATTCACTTTTCTCTTGTTTTAATTATTTTTACCTGTTACATTTTCTGTCTTCTCTTTTTAAATATAATCATGTTTATGTTTTGCCTCTCTAATTTTTATATAGTTTCTTTCTTTTCACTTTTCTTTAATTCCTTGTCATTTCCCACGGTTACTTTCACTTGCTCTCTATATCTGTATCTAAATTCACTTACTCCCTAATTACCTTCAGTTTGTTTTCATCTATGTTCACTTACTCTCTATCTACTTCCATTATTAATGTCCACTACTTTATTTCTATTTCCCATGGTTCTCTTTTAAGATAAATACGTTTTTGTTTCCTTTTGATAACGTTAAATTCAATTTCCCTTTTAATAGGTTTGCAGCAAACGATCTTTCTTTTGATACTTCTTGATCGGTTAGACCTGTTTCCTTTACCATATCTGATCTCCTTCCTATTCATTTTATACGTCTCCTTATAAAACTATACCTCTAACAGAGCCGTTTTTTCTGCATCTCTTTTCTCCGCACAATTACCAGTGTAATAATCCCATTCCCGTTTTTTTAAAATTCTTTCCCAATGACTTTCTCTTTTCCCCTGAGTTTCTGTTCTAATATCATTTCTCAATGATTCATTCAAGATGAAATGCTTTGGTTTTTCAAGTGGTTTCCTTTACAAGTTGTTTTTTTCTTTTCTTCTAGGGCTTCTCGGTGAAAGAAGCACCACTTGAAATGTATACCTTCGAAATGTTAAAGAATCTTATTTCGATGATAGTCCCAGCTCTCCCGTTCCACTTCATACAAATACAGTCATTCTCTATATTTTCATGTGACGACTTACTAGCATGTTTGCCAAGCACTTACACGAATAAATACGAAGTGCAAGGCAAAGTATCCCTGCTCAGTACACCATTTCCCACGTGCTTGCTTCCTATTAGTGGGGCAGCTAACTGCGAATGTTGGCCGAATTGTTCACTTTGTGATACAAGCACCAAATCCTGCACAGGAACTCATCAAGTGTTAACTGATATAAAAATAACGTTAGTCCCTTGAAAAAGCACTTGAAAAGCAACCACGCTCTTATCAAATGTATTGGCCACAGAACTGCCCCATATCTCGGAAACTATTATAGATAGAAGCATGCAGTTTTCACCATTGGATAACATGTCTTTTGAAGATCCATATGGATCCTATTTAAAACGGCCCAGCCCCGCCCAACACGTTCAGCACGCTTTTTGAAATTAGCAAACTAATGAAGACAGAAACATGGGGTTTCACCAATCGATACCCCATTATTTCAAGATTCCTTACGTATGTGGCAGGTGTGGTGGATTTTAGTAGTTGGGGAATAATGGTGTTTTTTCTGAAGCAAATTTAGTAATCCATGAGGATGTAAAATACGTTAGCCATGCACAGATTATTTTATATCCGTATAAGCAAGGATTATCCCATCGCTGCAAGGATCATACGCAGGAACATGACCGGTCACACGTCCAAATTTTATAGAGGTTTACAAACAGCATGTCTTGAATCAGTCCCTACAACACTTCGTCAATTTATCTGCATGATTGAGCATGGAACAGACATTAAATCACAGTTGCAATTTGGTGTATCCAAAACAGCTGTTGCTATTTTATAATTTATTCTATTGTATAATTTTATAATTGTCATACTAGGATCACAGAGGCAGCAGCATATCACGGGCATTAAAAAGACCGAGACACACCATTTCCTGTTTATGTTGTTTCGTCTGTTTTTGTAAAGACTAAAAGGAGACATTTTATTGAATTGCTTCATGACAATGGTCTTAGTATTTCATATGATATGGTGCTAGAAGTATTAGAACAACTAGGGGATGATGTGATCACCCGGTATGTTAAATATGGTGTGTATGCCCCTCTTATCTTAAGGAAAGGGTTATTCACAGCACTGCCATGGACAACATTGGCCATAACCCAACTTCTACGACAACACAGAAATAATTCCATGGGACAAGCATTTCTGTTTTCCACCATCCCAGCTCAGAAAACAAAGGTCAGTTACGCTCACCACTGCAAATTCAAGGTGGTAAGATAAAAACAATACCAGAGCTTCCCGAGTCATTCACTAATATTCCTCCAGCTCATTTCACTGTAAATAATCCCAGATCTTCTGTTACTGTGTCTCCATATGTCTCCTCAATACTCATTTTCTCCAAACCAGTCTTGACACATGGATATGAATAGCTTGAAAAGGTGAGATTCGCTGTACATGTGACATGGTCCTGATACCATGCATCATCAAAAAAGAGAAATTCACATTTTGAAGTAAGCATCACATCCTTGATGCCTCTACTTAGAGATGAAGTTCGTTGTGTGGCTACAATAAATCATGTGACGTCACAGATTAAGGAAACGGTGGGTTCCTTAATCCAAGACAAATACCTGTTATAATTACCCACCATCCAATTTGTGCAGTAGCTAAGCAGATCCAGTGGCAGTGGCTAAAGTTCCACGGTGAAGGGAAGTGGGCCTTCATGTTTGGTGGTCGAAATATAGAGATAGCTGCCCTGAGGTCAAAGGGAACACTAATTCAGGGCAGTTGGTGGACAAGTGCTCTCGTTGAGTCTGGTGTTGCATCCAAAGGTACAGCACAATCCCACTTTTGATATCTGGTGTTTACATTCGGTCTTTCGGAGAGGCACATGTTGGTCTCTATTGTGAATCCCTCACAGAGGTTATACCTTATTTCTTTGCCAACAAATTATGCTCGTTGGCATACACTGTAACTACACCGGTCACGAAAAAAGGTCGGCGCATCTTACTGATGTGCATACAAAATCTTTATTTGTCTCTGAAATCTCAGTACAACGTAAAAACTGCAATATAACGATGAAGCCGCGAATTATGCAAATAAACAAGTGCAGTTAAAATATCGTAAATCAACATACATTACGTTTGAACGGCATACAAACGATACAAATCCACGATTTAAAACAGAGAAACAAGTGCGGTGAAAACGGCAAGAATCAACAATATATACATACGTAGCATTTGAACGCAAAACGATAAATACAAGCGAAATGAACACGAATCGCATGAATCAATGAATATAACATAGATAGTGTTTAAACGCGATCAAAATAAAACAGAGAAACAAGTGCATTTCAAGAAGCAATAATCAACAAAGTATAACATACAAAGCGTTTGAACGCAAAACGACGACACAAAAATAAACACGAATAGCGTGAATCAGCTCATTGATAAGGAAGGAATAAGTTCTAACATGAAGCTTACAGATATGGTAGTTCACAATAAATTGAACTTTTAAGCATAGATGTTCGAATTGTACGAATGGGCCATACTAAATGTCTCTTGTTGCTTCCCTCGATAGCGTAGTCATTCGTTGCTGCAGCAACAACGGCCCGAATTGAAAGTTATATACATAACAGCCGAAGCTAAGATGAAGTGAAAAAAACTACTAAAATCTACCGTATTCGCCCTCTGAACGGCCGTAGATATAATTCGGGATGTTCTCGTGTCGTGGTTTCTGAGGGGCTCAGAAATGAGTGGAGATATCTGGGAAGCTGGATGAGGCTCGCACTGCCCAGTTTTTTCAAGGGTCCTTATATAGGGCCGCAGGAATGCTGTGTGTGTGTGTGTGTGTTGAACATGTGTTCTTAGTTATCAGCCAGAAAAGGATTTCTCTGGCTGACGATGGGGATACTTTGTGAGTGTTAATTAAAAACCCATTAAGGAAACTATCACTGGGTCTACTTCCCGACCTACTTAACATCTCATTAGTGAGAAAACATCAGAATTCCTGGTTTGGGCTCAAAATCTAGTTGACATGCCTGGTTTCCTTGTGAGATTCTTTATTTTATCTTTTCTCACTGTATGGACCAATTACATACACCTCAAATTGAAAGGGTTCTCTGCAGGAAACTATGTTGTCCACCAATCAAACAGACTGTTCTGAGCCATAGCACAATACAGTGAACATCATGATAATTAAACACAAAGGGCTAAAAAGGTACTTGTTGAGAGAGTATAAAAGCTAACCACTGTTATACAGATGACCTTTTCATTCTTGACACAATGGACATTGCGAATCCAAACAGAGCTGCGTTAGTAGCCACACACTATGAGAAAGGTGCACGTCAGTGCCATGCATTCATGAAAGCATTTGAACCCTAGGTAATGTACATTTTACAAGCCAATTAAGAACAACGTTGACTTTTTCAAAAGAGAAGCACATTCAAGCAGCTCTACTCAAAAGACGCTGAAGGAAGACTTCTATCTTTTCTCTTAAATGTTTATCTCTTGTAAAAGAGGGAAGCATGACAATAGGATTTTTTCAGCATGAAAACAATCCATCCCCTGCCTGTCTGAGTGACAATGGAGAGATTCATGTAACCAAGAAATTTCAACTAGTCAGATCTTGACCCAGCGGCAAATGCTATTGTCACCGATGGCTCAGAATTAGTGAATGCTTTGGCAACCCGAGCATCAAAAACCTTCGGTCATTATACCATGCAAGATGTTATTCCTACAGTAAAGGCTTATTGTAGTAATATGACCCCGATAGATAGATAGATAGATAGAATAAGTCTAAATGCGTATACTCAAAACCATGCAGTGTGTATATACAATGTGTTTGTTAGGCCAGGAATTAGGATGAGGACTATATTGACAAATGGTAAACAAAATGAATTGTTTTATTTGGTTGAAATTGAAAAGCAAAGAATGTTATTAAAATAAAGTTTTTGTTTTGTTAAAATAACAAACCAAAGAAAATTAGACTGAATCCTGATTTGGAATGTTTGTACCAGAATTTAGAATAACAATAACATGTCGGCTGATCTGGCTAAATAATGTAATGTTTTAACGTCACTAAAATATCACATGTTAAAAATGGGCATACCGATAAATAGGGGTGAAAACCCAATGAGGGAGGGAAGAGACCAGGACTAGCTGTCCAAGGCTAGGAATTGTGTCCGCAGCCCCACCGTGTCTAGAGCTGCACAGCTTTTTGACGTGAAGTGTAAAAATATTAGATACATGGAACTTACAAAGTTTAAAAGAGTAGACGCAAAGTAGCCGCTATATTTTGTCTGTTATTTGACAACTCAAAGTTCAATGAGTTCTGAATGAGAACTTTAACCTAAAAAGTGTGTTGACAGTAGATTTTGTAGTATCACGTTTCTTACTGTGCAGATTCCCGGAGCGTCGTTACGAGTAAAGTGAAATAAAATGAACATACTATTTTAGATCGGACTTAGCTTCTCTCAATGAACCAATCGACTTTCATGTCAGTTCCTTTCAGCAAAAGCCACAAAGCACGAACGAAGAATGAACATCAAACGATATCCGACCAGTTCCAACTATGCACACCAGTGCAACACACATGTCGTCTGCGTATATGGGGTACTATCGAACCACATAATGTAACAGTATGCCACAAAGTACAAGCGCTCAGATATAGCTTTTGATGTTTACGTTCTGTATAGTGACGTATAGAGAAGTATGCAATCGCCATGTATGATAGGTTCAGTACTGCTGTAGGAGGAACGAGGAACAACTGGACTTCTTTGCAAGAAAACAATGGACATATACATCTATTCCACTAAATGAAGATGTACTCCTTCAACATAAAAAGCGTTCTGCTTTCCATGCAGGATGTGTATGGAGTAAGGAAACTGTATGTAGTCCACACTACCTGGATCCTAGTAACAACTGACGAAATGCAGATGCAAGACCGAACGCCATGGAAGATGCAAATGCTATCGGTTTGGCCTGAGCTGCATTGCACTGCACTTTGTTCTGACTGGCTCAATACTTCACTTTATTATCAGCCTATATTCCCGGAATTAACATTGCTACATGTATTCATTCTGTGAGAGGAGGGGTGCGGTAGGGGATGACTGAAAACAATGATGCATCCAGATGCCTAATTATCATGTGAACTGAATTATCAAATAAAATATTAGACAACCAAGACATACAATGTCTTAAACCTTCCAAAAATAATGAATAAATCCATCCTACAAACCTAGATATTGCAAAGATAGAATCTGCATGTTTCAAAATATAGGAATTGACCTCTTAAATACTAAATTGGGACAGTTTGTTTTGATTATATGAACATGCATCTGGTAGCCATAATCTGGTAGCCATCTTGGACAATGGCGACCATATTGGATTTTCGTTTAGCTAACGTTAATTTCTTAATAGGCAGCCTACAGGTGAACCACATACACACTTTCATGCTTGTATCACAATCTGACGATTTTGCAATTAGTTGCCCCACTTTATGCGTTTGCTGGATTTAGCAGAAACGTTACCCACTTGACGCCAGCATCGTTTGTCATGTAACTTACTCCATGGGGACTAGGATTGCGCTGTCTTACCGGATGTGTGTGTGTGTGTGTGTGAGTTTGTGTGTGTGTGTATGTGTGTACGTGTGTTTGTGTCCATGGGTGTGTGTATGTGTGTGTATATACCAGAGTAGATCAAGCCTGACACGTAGTTATTAGCTGAGTCTTTCTCTAATAATTTATCTATATGATTAATATATTGTGTAAAATAATTGAATTTGCATCATTACTCTGCGGATCTATTGATTTACCTACGTATATACTTGGATTTAGAATATATATATTCTGCCATGAAAACAAAGTGTAAACCTAGACAAACAATCAGGTAGACAAATCTAAACTTGAAATCGTGCAAA
>VCCN01000724.1:10531951-10544915 GCA_006491835.1 Architeuthis dux | reverse complement strand
AACGGGAAGCCGTGGATGGCAACAAGTTTCAAAGGTGAAAACATAAGAAATGGGGAAAAAAGCAATTTAAATTTCATGTTGCTTTTCACACAAAGAAAATATATCCTCCACTGCTTGGATATAAATTATTTTATTGAATGGGACCCATTTTTTCATTTCTCTATTTATTATTTTAAATTTATTTTATTTATCTTTCTTTTCTGACCACTGCATAGAAAATTATTCCAATTCTCCCACCATGTTCTCTGCGAGAACGAGATAACTGGGTTTACCTTAAAATAGGAAGAGGTTATTTTTCGATTAGTTCTTGTTTCTTTTTACCAGCAAGGTTATTAAGATTTGCCCAGGATTTTATTTATGTATTCGTTCATGAAAAGACTTAGGATCCTTCGCCGAGGAGTAATGATTAACAATCGGCCTTTACTAATGCAGTGGTTTCGATCCATATTGAAATCCCAACCCTTTTCATTTCCGATGTGGGCGAAATCTGAGCGTTGCGATAAAAAGCAAGATGAAAGAAAGCCTTGTCAACGATTCATAGTTCTCTTTAAATTTATGATTTGTTTGTTAACTAATGGAGATGGCCAAATAGAAGCTGTAATCTGTGTGTCCTAAATAATAAGCAGAATTAGATGTAACTTGACGCAGGGTTACGGCTGAATTTCTTTGTGTGTATCGATATATTCTGCTGATTGATTCGTTCAACTTTGTTCAATAGCATTGTAATCGATATGAATCGTTGTATCGATAATCGATAACTGTTTACCAAACGTGTCATGTTCTGAATATCTGTCTGACTATATCGAAAGTTTTCTTTCTACACTACAACTTTCCTTGTGATAACATTGGTATTCGGCATTTGCCAGAATATTAGAAACATGTGTACCCAGCTGATCAATTGTTTTAACCCTTTACAGGACACCCTAAACAGATATCAAAACAACATTTGTGTATGTTAAACTAGATCTAATTACAAGGTATTTTCAGTTTTCGGAAATTCTTTGTTTATGAGGGCAAAACCCCCTGATGAAGTGATCATATGTGGTGCCACGCACAAAAAGTGACCAAAAATGGAAAATATAAAAAGATATAAAAAAAATAGAAAGTTAAATAGAACATAGAATTAAAGAATAACATTCAATACAATGAGTAGATACAAACAATTGCTATTGACTAAAAGAATAACACCTCCGGGTTGATTTTCAAATTGTATTGAGCGGGCCAAAACAGGTGTGATATGACTCAAAACAGTTTCTGTCTTTGTTCAAGCACAAGTGTACTTTGCAAAGCTTGCAGACCACATTGGTGCGGATTATGATCTATTTGTGGCTACAGTATTTGCATGTGGCTGACAGGTCCTCAGGTGACCATATATAGTCACTTGCCCCATAAAGGGTTAAGCATATTGGAATGTTATGCCAAAGGAAATTATCGCTGATTATATGATTTCCAGGATCTGTTAGGTTTGAATTCACGCCCAGTCAGAGCAGATTAGAAGGCGAAAAACACAAAAGTGTATACACGTAAGTAGAACTTAAGCTGTAATTAATGTTTTGTTTTTCCTTCTGTTCTTTTATTATTGGACTTTCTGATGTTTCCCCCTCTTTCGCTGTCACTGATCATTTCTCAGATAGACCGTTTGGAAAATTGTCTCTCAGTAATATATAACGAGAGTACACAAGACTATTCACATATTCACAGCAAAGGAGATTTTTCATGTTAAATAATGATTCTTCCTGGCCATTCTTTACCAAATTTCTTTTCCCAGTTATTCCACGAGTTGTTTGGACTAATTCTTTCATTCTTGATATGTTTTCAGACTTGTCTTTGTGATCGTGTGTCATACTAAGTATGCTAAACTTAATATATACTGATAATGACCCTTCTAAGAAGTACAGTCAATACCTTTTCGTTTTGAGTTTTATCATATGATTTATTCCCTAATTTTATAAATTTCATTAATTTGTCACTTATTCTAAGGTTTTTAAAACTAGAATCTCCATATCTTCTGATGCACTATATTAAAACACTGCATCGCCAATACAGTATGCAGATTGTTCGATTGAGTCTTATTTAGGTGAAGGAATTTCAGAACTTGGCTTTACATGAGATTCAAACTCGCATCCATTACGATATGCTATGTCATGTAGCAACGATTATAATATTGTCGGATCTCTCCTCCAAACAATTATACCATTCTGACCATCCATAGGTTTTATCATCTGTCACCAGTAGGTTCCCAGGGGTTATAGCAACAAAGATGTGCGGACGTAATTGTAGACATAAATCAGACAACCAGAAGGCGGCACCGTTTGCCATATAAGCAAACGCCTTACACCACCCAACAGAACAGCAGAGGCGCCGAATATTTCATCTTCACGACCACCTGTCGAGGATTCCTGTTTCTCACACCAACATACATTTCACCTGCACGCAGATCCAAACGCAAATACAGACATTTACACACACAATTATATACAGACTCTCACATAATTTTATCACAGCCAAGATACCCTCACATACTTATTCCATATACAAACATTTATTTCTACTTCATAGAACTAACTATAACCTCAAGTAGAAACCACATACAAACTTATCATTTCTTCCATTTGTATGTTCTAGTTTAATGAATATATCCTTTGTTATATACGTATACATTGCGTTCTTATTTCATTCATACGTTGCCGTTGTATTTATCTATTCGTCGTTATGTCCATTTCAGCATTCTTCCTTTACCTATCACCAGTTTGTTATTGTCACATCACATGTTACCTTTCCCTTCCTTACCTACTTGGTCAATCATCATTAGTAAAGGAACTGGGACTGCTATTCCTTCAGTGACGCACCGACACGGCAATAAGTACATTGATATACTTACCTCCATTCTACCTTTGGGGACGAATAAGCACATTGCTCATCGGGTGATAGTTATTGTAGTGCAGTGTTAACATTGTGTACCGTGGATTATTAAGATATCTGACTCCAAAAGATACATGATGGTATTTAAAGTTTTCTAGCTACACTGAGGTTATGGTCTGATGTTAGTCGAGATGAGCAATATGCCTATTCGTCGGTAAGGGAGTAGTAGGTAGGCCAATGTTACTATGTCTCTATGGGCGATTCGTGTGTCGCTCACTTGTGCTAGTGTGTATGTAGTTAACCTCTAGTCTGTCACTGGTAGTGGTGTTGGCAAGCAGTCAGTGAGATGAATGACTGGACACATGGTAAGGAAGGGAACGTAGACAAGGTGGTGTAACAATAATGAACTGGTGAATAGGAAAGGAATGTTGAAATTGACATACGGTCGAATAGATAAAAAGACAAAATTAAAAACGAGGCGTGAATGAAATACGAACGCAAAATCTATAAATATATAATAGGGATATTTATTATACAAAGGATACAAATAGAGGGAAAGCTAAGTTTGTGAGGTTTCTACTTGAAATTTTAGAGATAGTTCTAAGGAGTAGAACTGAAACGTGTTCGTATGTGGAAAAGGTATGTGTGTGTGTGTGTGTTTTAAGTACTTTCCTCTGTGTATTGGTGTATGGCTTTTCGCGGCCGTGTGTGTGTGTATGTTAGTATGTGTGTGTTAATGTGTGTGTGTGTGTGTGTGTGTGTGTGAGAAACAGCAAATCTCCGACAGAGTCTCGTGAATATTAAGTGTCCCGCTGTTCTGGTGTGTAGTGTAAGCGTCTGTTTATATAGCAAACTGCTGCTCTCTGATTTGTGATAAAATTTGATATTAAATGTCTAATCGTCTCTATCCTCATCCTGGAGCTTAGTGTTGGCAGGTCATGATGGTTATCAGAGATCTTATTTTTTGTAGTTTTGAGCCTATTTTGTGGGATATGTTTCCTAGGCGAAACTGAGATATGTACGGAAGGTCAGACATGGTATACATGTTTGGAGGTGAGATCCGGCAGTAGTTTAAGACGGTTTTAATGTCATCACTATCTTTGGGGTCAGATGTATATCGCCACACTTCCCTCTACAATATGTTGATTAGAGAATTCACCGAGAGTCAGTCGGAATTTTCATCCACATCTAGTAATTCTTATTTTATCTGTATTTGATGTTACGCAGATACGGACATTTTCTTTCCTTTTCAACTAGAGATGCTTGTTGGATTTGTAACAGACGGAATTAGATAGCCTTTCCCAGGCAAATGAAAAAAAGAAGTTGGTGGTTGGAAAACAAGGCGAGTTTTAGAGAACATTTCTTTGGTATTCTCCAAGTTTAAACTATTGGCTGGCCAAAACAGTTATTTTGGTTTATTAAGTAAAAAAGGGGTTTCTTATTTTCGACACGAACTTCACTGAGCACCCTATTGACCGTTTGCCTCTACTATCTTATGTTGTTTAGTTTCCTGTTCATAATTGAAAAGGAATTACCATGTGCACTGGTTAATACAATTACAAGACTAATTTAGAATCTTGAAAGCCAATTAAACCTTTCTTTTCAAACGAAAAGAGAATCTAGGAAGCAGAAAGTCGTTGAAAAAGAGGAATTATAAGAATTAATCCAATTGCAATAATGTAACAACAATTATAAAAAGTGTTTTCGGTTTTCTTCTTCTCATTTCTCGTAGTAATTGGAAAAGATCCGCTTGAAATAAAACATTTAAAAAAATGTTGAAGCTTGCAAACGCAACCATCTGCTGAACGTTCGAACACTTGCGAATTAACTGTCGAGGAAACAGAATGGAAACATCAACCGATTTTTTAAAAATGTGTCTCCCTTCATCTAGACGCCTTTTTGTCTTCGTTTTGTCTTTAACTACCTCAATAATCATTATTTCGCTGCGAGAAATCAATACAAACGTTGTGTGGCTAAAATGGCCGAGTGAGAGAGATAATGTCTAATGTTCAACACTTGTTGACGGCTTGTATAAGAAGATGCAAGATCCTAGTATTTTCCCATATTTGTTTTCTTTATTTCGTTTCCACCCTATGGCCCGCTGGCACAGCAGCGTCAAAGTCCTGGCATGTCCTGTTTTTCTTGTTTACAACTCTTACATATCGT
Source organism: Architeuthis dux (assembly GCA_006491835.1). Taxonomy (NCBI): domain Eukaryota; kingdom Metazoa; phylum Mollusca; class Cephalopoda; order Oegopsida; family Architeuthidae; genus Architeuthis; species Architeuthis dux. Next base: position 10,539,887 of record VCCN01000724.1, on the reverse strand, counting down.
CTGTTCATCTGGATGGTGCGGTCTGTATGGATGTCAAAATCCCAGTGTGTAAATCTGCAGCTGTATCTTAAGCATGCAGATTTAAAAATGTTGTTTGCAGGCGACATTGTGACTAGACCCAAGTGATATGAATCAGAGACCGAATATGAATTGGAAGTTCGTGAGTTGGGCGAAAAGTCTGAGAGAGTGACAGAAGAAGAAAAACGAGAGGTAGAAATGGTGTATAGCTTTTCCGCCGGTGATGTTCTTCCTGTTATCGGGAAGAATGCAGACATGCATCATGTACTTGGGAATAACTGCAATCGAGTGGGCATGTTATAAACGAAGAATAACTTTATTTATCTTGACTTCAAAAACAATTTCATGGGTACTTTTCTTAACTTTCTAAAGACGCTGAACGGGTTGCAAAACATTCCCCTTTGCATGTCCCGCAAAGTGTGCACTGTAAGTCATCACCAGGCAATGGGACTGTTGTCAAAATGTAACCTTATCCTAGTCGAATATTATAATATTCCCTCGCTTTAGCCACTACTGCAGTAATTCTACATGTCAACTCTTAGCCTTTCTCTTAGTTACGGTCAATTTAGCTTCTATGCGCGGGCAAAGCCGTATATGGCTCGCGACCTCCAAATGAGCCTCCGAATGGCTTTTCCCAACTGAACAACTGACTAACTCTTCGTCTTTTGGGGGGATTAACCACGCCCCTTATCACTCCGGTTAGCCAATCATGACGGAAGTTCCGTATTCTCCACCCAAAGTGCAAAGTCAAAATTAATATTTCCTACACACCAAAAAATAATCTAAGACCTAGTAATATGATACTAATGTACCTTTGAAGAGATAAAACTATTGAACAAACGTATCTGCTTTTTCGCCGTCACGGAACCTGCTAAACCAGTAGATAACCAACAGAAGTCATGAGTCTTTTGACCTCTATCCATTTATGCTGTCTCTATTGACCATTGGAGGATCACCCTAACACGCATACATGTATACACATACTTCTTTTATCACACTCACACGCAGACACACACATGTACGTACATGCGCATCTACGTGGCGTAACATAAACCCACACACATTCATATCTACGTATTACTACACGAGTATCGTATTCTTTTTATTTGCGACGCCTTTGTACTGACAACATTATTATTTCCTCGTAGGTATTCCTTCTTGTTCATCATAATCTTTTCATCTTCTTAACTGTGTTTTGCATGGCTTATCTTTCTTATACTTATTCGTCTTGTTAATCTTGTTCTTCCAAATATTCATCTTCTAATTTTTCTCTTTCTTTCTTTCGTTCTTTCTTTATTATATACTTCCCAGTCTTTCTGCTTTTTAATTTTGATATCTACTAGCTTAGCTTAGTAACACACGTAACACGATTGCGTTACGCCAATACTCCAAGTGCGGAGGGTCAGCCTGCCTGAAAATTAGTGTTTCAAATATTGGCTTTGTGCCCGGACTAGCTCTGTGCCACCAGTATGACATACGCAACTACCACAGCTACGAACCAAATTACAAAGAGCGTAATGGTGTTTTCTAGGTTTACTTTCATCATCAGCCATTACAGGTCCACTGCTGGACAAAGGCCTTTCCCATCACCTTCCATGACGTTCTTGATTGTGCTTACCTCTAAACTTTCCTATCTCAACCCTCCATCTTGTGTCTGGTCTTTTCCTCCTGCGTTTACTGTCCCATTTAGCTCCATCTATTATCGCCTCTTCTTGCTAGATTACCAGCCTATCGCCATTTATGTTGTTAATTATTTGTATAAGTTGGTTCTCAGTTCGTTTTTTTCACTCACATATTTCGCATCCGTATGCCATGGTTGATATGATGCATACATTGTATACTTTACGCTTTAAGTCATAGCTGGTATCAACCGTTTGACGTGACACAACTGACAAGACCGTACCAACCATACCGACTGGACCAAACTGATTGTTTACAACTGTGTTACAACTGACTTGATTAACTATAATGATTTCCCCTCGTTACATATGATCTGTCTATCCAAACTAGAAACTGTCTGTAACAGCTATGGATATCTGCATATCAATGATATTTAAATATATTTAGAATAGAAGCGGTTGAAACGTGTCAACATAACATGACGACAAAAGCATAAACCATGGGCAGAAGATTTACAAACGTATGCACTGGTTATATAATAAATGAATGAATAGTTATTTAAGTTAAATAATGCTTGTCAATGAATAACACTAATACAGGTAAAATAACAAATTAGTAGTATTACACAGAATATATTAAGTTATTTCCACAAACAGTGAGGAAAGAGAAAGAATGCAAGTATTCGTTATTAGAAACTATAGACATTTCAATGTACAGTTTTATTTTTGTGTGCGCTATGTCCTTAAATATGACGGAACAATGAAGATGAAAACAACAACAATGTTTGGAGTGCACGTGAAAGGCAGCAGCAATGCGTTTAAAATGCCTGGTGTATGGGAGGTAACTTGTCATGGCTTAGTGCTTTCTCTTTCTTGATTAATTGATATTAGCCGCATTTGCATAATGACCCCTACCTGTTCTTTGGCATATAATTCAGTAAGAGTCCGAAAGACATCAACGATAACTCATTGGTTAACTTAAAATTAAAATAGCCGAGACTCCACCGACTTTTGCCTCAGGGCTCAGGGGTCAGGGTGTATCCGACCCCTACCCTACCATGTCAGTGTAATGGGGGAGGTGCTGCCTAGAAAACGGGTCCCCAGGAACTAGATGACTGACCGGATACCACAATAAAAACAAGCTTGAAGCTGCATTTGAAAAGTCCGTAAAGTATTTTAACTTTTAATAAAGAGAAACAAAGGTAAAGCCAACCGTCGTATGATAACAATCTCGATAAACGCCGTCGGAGGGTTGCCGAAAGAAAATAACAACCTCTATAGACGCCATCGCAGTTTTGTCGCAAAAAAATAAAAATCTAGATAAAATAGTATCTAGATATGTTTTAGATAATTTGCTTGACCATCTAGATAATTCTAGATATCATCCTATTTACAACACTCCTCCACCTGTTCTTTTAACAAAAGCCCAGGAGACACCATAATTCACAAAATGGTTGCTCTAGGGTCATCTTACGGCCCCATTAAACATCTAAATTGTATTAAAAAGGGCCATTGTCTAAAAGGTCAGCCGAAAGTCAATGGCAACCTATTTTACTCCCATTCACAAAAAGGATTCGCTTTTCGGCCTTTTTTTTAATTAAATAAGCATTTCCGGTCGGTGGTGGCAGCTTATTTGATGGATTTTCCAGCAAGAATGAGATTATGTCAGCAGTAAGGAAAACACCTAAAGTTATCGGATAACAACGTTACAAGAAGAATACAATGACAACTGGCAGGCAAATGTAGGTAAAGAGTAACTTGGAAATAGGTGACTGGTTCGCACTACACTTTGATGAGTCAAGATATATATCATATACAGCACAATTGGCAGTTATGGTGAGAATGGTGTTTAGTGGCCACTACAAATGAAGCGTTACTGAAAATATGTCCCATGTAAGGGCGAATAACAGGTGAATAAGAAGTCTGTAACATATTCAAAACATATGCAAATTCCACAAGCTATCTGCGATCACCACTGATGGGTCACAAGTAATGGTATTAACGAAGAAATTATTGACCTCTGCAACAAGGTGAATCCTTTCCGAACCTTATAGTGTACCATTGTATTATCCACCCATACGTTTTGTGCGCTAAAGTGCTTTCGTTTGCACAACATAATAGATGTAGTTATTAAAATAATAAACTCTATTTGAGCTGCGCTTTTGCAACACCAAGGCTTTACTAGAGGATACTGAAAATAAACAATCTGGCATTAACTTATATCTGAGGCAAACGGGCGCTTGTGACAGTTCGCCGAATCTCTTTCAGACTGACGAACGGTCTAGCCAGCTTCCAAAGGATCATAGAGAAAACCATAACCGGCGAAAAGCTGGAAGGCACATTTGCTTATATCGACAACGTGACAAAGCAGACCATGATAACAACCTCGGGCGGTTCATGGCCGCTGTTAATAAATATAACCGCACGTTAAACAGCGATAGATGCTCCTTTGGCCTAAAAACCATCAATCTACTGGTGAGCAAATGTTCAATGGCGCCGGACCCAGAACGATTACAACCCCTGCTTGAGCTACCAGTCCCTGGCAATAGGCGTGCTCTGCGGCGAGCTATGGGTATGTTGTTCTGGGAGACAAGTGAATAGTTTTCCTTTGCCTTCCTGAGCCATCAGAACCTTCGAAAACCTCAAAAAGTATATCGCCACTTCCGCAATTACAGCCTTTGGCCCCTCTGTCCCACTGGTGGGAATGGACGCATCAGATAGCACCATCGCTGCTTCGTTGAGACAACGTCCCCTAGCCCCTTTTTCAAGGACACTCCGGAAATGCGACACCTAGCGATTGAAAAAGAAGCTTATGCGATAGTTGAAGCATTGAGAAAACGGAGGCACTATTTGATCGGATGTCACTTCAGACTCATTACCGACCAAAAGTCCGTCGCGTTCATGTTCAACCTCAACACTACAAGTAAAATAAAAAATAAAACGAAAAGATAGCGAGGTGGAGAGTCGAAATATCCGGTTTTTCCTTCGATGTCACCTACCGTCGCGATAAGGAGAATGCGACGGCCGATGCACTGTCGACGGTGTGCAAGCTCGAGGTCAGCCACAGAAAACCTCTGGACCTACACAATGAACTGTGTCATCCGGGCATCACAAGAATGGAGCAGGAATTTACCTTTTTCCGCCGAGGAGGTTAAAAGAATTACAAACTCATGCCGGTCTTGCGCATAAATTAAACCAAGGTTCTACAATGATCACCCCATAGGAGAACTCTTCTATCACACTATATATACCGTCTGCCTTTTGGTCTAGTCGGACCGCAGTCTTTGTATAAGCCGAATAAAGCCCATTTAGTTCCATACAGTCAAGCCATGTCCTTCATTACACAATATAAAGAACGGAAAAAAGACAACCACAAACTTCATGTAAAGAAAGACATAGAGAGTTTGACATATGGACACATAAGTTGGGTATAAGGCTTAGGAAGGGGGATATTGGATTGAGAGAGTTTTTTTCTGAGTATGTGAGCAGTGCCCATTAGCACACCTCAACCAAAGATGGATTTCCCGTGATTTTTAAAAAACTGTGAATCAGTTTCTTAATCATTCCCAGCGCTACTACTACTACTAGGATAGTAGTTGTGTTTAAATGCCACATTTTGGCGTTGGTGTCACCCGGGGCGGTAACTCGTGACACCACCACCAACCCTAGGTACGCCACTGCAAATGGTGACGGGTTAAAGTCACTGCCACCTATCATTTCCTTCATATTTGGGAAATGTGCGAAAGCCTCCACCCCCAGGTGAGAAATACATCAAACAAGTTTTGCTTTAAATGGATTTATAGAGCCTATCATTCTAGCTATGTGTGTAGTTTCCCTGAAGGTTTAAGTTTAATGAATTTCATTTTTCTGTGATGTATTTGAGAAAACCCAAATCCACCAACCAGCAAGAGTCGCATAATTGATCAAAGTTTGATTTCTGGATTGGAGAATCCTTTTAGCTCTTCAATTAAGCTTACAAATATTGTCAGAACTTTCCCTTTCCTGAGCCATCGTACTTTTATATGTAAGACAGTGAAAAGACGGTGTTGCAAAAGCGCTGCTCTAATAGAGTTTATTATTTTAATAAGTACAACAATTGTGTTGTGCAAACGGATGGACTTTAGCACACAAAACTTCTTGGTGGATAATACAATCGTACGATATAGAGTTTGGAAAGGATTCCCCTTGTTGCATAGGTCAACAATTCCTTCGTTAATACCAACCATTACTGTTGCCCCATCAGTGGTGATAACCGATAGCTTGTGGACTCTAGATCTCTTCACCTGTTGTTCGCTCTTACATGGGAAATATTTTCAGTAACTCTTGATTTGTAGTAGCCACTAAATACCATTCTCACCATAACTGCCAATTCTGCTCTATTTGATATATATATATATTGACTTATCAACGTGTAGTGCGAACTAGTCACTTATTTCCAAGTCACTCTTTACCTGGATTTGCATACCTGTTGACATTGTATGTATACTGTTGTTATCCGATAAATGTAGGTTTTCTTTTTACTGCTCACATAATCTCATTCTTGTTGGAAAATCCATTATATAAGCTACCACCACCGACCAGAAATGCTTATTTAATTTTTTTTAAAAGCCGAAAAGCGAAACTGTTTTGTAGTTGGGAGTAAAATAGGTTTCCATTGACTTTCGGCTGACTTTTTAGACAATGGCCCTTTTTGAAATAATTTAGATTATTAATATCAATATTTAAATACAATTGTCAATGGGACCGTGGTAAATCTCAAGGTTGATCCTAGAGCTACCGTTCTGTGAATCGTGATGTCTCTCGGGTGCTTACTTACTAAGTTTTAGTTAAAATAACAGGTGGTGGGGTGTTGCAAATGCGATTATATCTAGAATTATCCAGATGGTCCAGCAAATTATCTTAAAAAAATAGATACTATTTTATCGAGATTTGTATTTTCTTACGCCAACCCTCCGATGGTGTTTATCGAGATTGTTATTAAATAACGATCGGGATTTACCTTTTTTTTAAAGTTTCCAAATGCAGATTCAAGGTTGTTTTGTGGTTCCCGACCATTTATTGCCGGAATACGCTTGATGAGACCGATCCTAGTTCCCGGGGACCCGTTTTCTAGGCAGCGCCTCCCATTACACTGACATGGTCAGGGACCGGATACGCCCTGACACCTTTGGCAAAAATCGGTGGGGACTCGGCTATTTTAATTTTAAGTTAAACAATGAGAGTTATTTTTGGTGTCTCTCGGACTCTTACTGCCAAAGAACAGGTAGGGGTAATTATGCAAATGTTATTAATATCAATTAATCAAGAAAGAGCAAGCACTAAGCCGTGGAAATTACCTCCCATACACCAGGTATTTTAAATGCATTGCTGCCGCCTTTCGCCTGCACTCCAAACATTGTTGTTGTTGTTGTTGTTGTTGTCATGCTTATTGTATGTTCCGTCATATTTAAGGACATAGCGCACACATAAATAAAGCACTGTACATAGAAATGTCTATAGTTTCTAATAACGAAGACTTGCAATTCTCTGTCTCCTATGCAGCATTTCTCTTTCCTTAATGTTTGTGGAAATAACTTCATTTATTCTATCTAATTTCTCATGTTGGCTCTGTTGATGTTATTCATTGACAATCATTATTGAATAACTGTTCATTTATTGTATAACCATTGCATACGTTTGTAAATATTCTGCCCATATGTTATGGTTCTGTCGTTATGGTGACACATTTTAAGCGCTTCTATTCTAAATATAGTTAAATACAATTGTCATTGCTATAAGCAGCAACAATAGCGATAGGTTGGCCACCTAGCAAGAAGAGATGACAATAGATAGGGGTAAAGACTAACCGATTAGTGCCCATGGAACAGTAAACGCAGTAGGAAAAGAGCAGACACAAGATGGAGGGACGAGATAGAAAGGATTGCGGGGAAGACGTGGCAGAGGTCGTCGTGGAAGGAGATGGAAAAGGCCTTTGTCCAGCAGTATACTTATGATGGCTGCTGCTGCTGCTGCTGCTGATGATGATGATGCTGATGATGATGATGACATTACGTACGGCTCTGGCAATCCTCCCCATAGGCCAGTTGCAACATTAGAAAAGTCTGCCAAAGAGTTTTCCTAATTTGAAACATAATTTCATGCAAACACGTCATTCTTCTAAAGCCCCCATTGTTCAACTTGGCGGGAAAACGTCCACATGTTCACTCTCGCACGCGTAGCTCAAAAACTAATCAACGTGGCTTGATGCAGATTTTTATACAAAGTTCAAGGTCACTGCTACATAACATTTCAGTCAGAGC
>VCCN01000724.1:10400437-10416338 GCA_006491835.1 Architeuthis dux | reverse complement strand
TCTTGTGCACGTTGCATGGTTCACAGTTTTAGGGTCAATCTGTTGGTTAGGTACTATGTTTTCAGCTCCATAGGTGATTATCGGGAGGATGCACTGGTTTGTACCCCTCATTTTAGGACTAATAGGATTTTTCTGTTCTTGAAGGTTCAGCGTCCGAAAGCAATGCATTTACATTACATTTATAGTAGTCCTATTCTCTCAGTAACACTTTCAATAATTCCTAGTCACTGGCAATTCGTTTATACCTGATTTTTAATGCATTTCTATTCTAAAATCAGTATCAATACAGTTACATTATACGTATACTCGCTCTATTCTATCAGTAACGCTCCCATGCATTCCTTACCACAGACAATCCCTTTATTGTCCAATTCACTTCTATAGTAAAATAATTAGCAATACATTTACATTATACATATTGTAGCCCAAATCTGTCAGTAACGCTTGCATTAATTCTTGACAAATGGCAATTCCATTTTTCTTGATGTATCAATGCGCAACATATGGATTGAGAGCAGAGAGATAAAAAAAATAGCAAAACCCAGTGTTTATCCACCAAATTTTTCACTAACGCTAAATTATTTAGTTTGTAAGTGACCAAAGCTAAGCGGTGGTGTAATGGTAAAATCAGCAGGCAGTGATACGGGAAAAAAGCCAAATATCGAAGCCTTTTCTTTTCTTTATGGTTGGGAGAAAATGCGTTTCCATTGTATCTAGATAATTTGAACCAAGAAAACTGGTATATACGTTTTCAACAGATTTATTTACAAGAAGCGGGGATTACAGTATCCCTGTAGTGTAGTCACGGGAACCCTGTGTTTGTGGCTCGTTGCGCCGCCTCACAAAGCCATCCCGATATCCAAGGGCAGTAACTATGTGGTATTTAAGGGAGGCCACTCTGCATACATCATCACCTCCTTCTCTCATTTGTGACTTTGCTTGCCTGGCAGTTTCACAACGTAGTCGCCATATCTCGAGGGTAGTTTGGGTTTTCGCTTACTGACAACTTTTCTCCTTCCCTGAAGTATGGTTCGTGCTAGATGGCTAGATGAGCTTGGCATGAGGGCGGTAGCAACAGTATCGTTGAAATTTCTGTCAGACCCAGTTGGGTCTGTACATCGATAGTTGGTGTCGCGTTTGGGGTCAGTTGAGGTTGGAAGGTGTTTAGCTGTTGGTAGGGCAGGGAGTTGTGGAATCGGGTGATTCGATAGTTGATTCGGTGTAGCATCAGTTGAATCAGGCGAGGCTCGCTGTTGGGCCGACACTGAAGCTTGTGGTTTTGCGCGGTGAGAGGTATCTTCCTTTTGGCTGGTTTCTCAGTGGTGGTGTGTGATTTCGGGGGCTGGGCGTACTTTGTATAGCTTAATGTCACTGATGTGTCTGAGGATAGGTCGTCTATTGTCATGTTCGCTGTCTTGAACTACTTCATAGCGACTCCCGTGTACATCTGTTACCGTGTATGTTATATGTTCAAACAGGGTGCGTATTTCGTTCTTCCAGCTGCTCGATTCCCCCAAACTTTGTCCTCGTGGATGATGTCTTGATTTTGCGCCATTGGGAGGAGTTTACTTTGGCATTGGTAATCGCCTTACTGTGATCATCACGGTTTCTTGCTTCCTGGATTTGATGTTCACTGGGGTTGGGTTGCTGTGTAAGCCTTATTGATAACCTCCCCTGAGCAACATATCCCCATGTGTAAGGCCAGTAGCTGGGTGCGGAGTTGAGCGATAATCAAAGAGAAGCTCATCAATGGCTTCTTGGATGGGGCGTTTTTTGTCGAGTGCGATTTGGATAGCTTTTTTTATGGTTTCAGAAAGCATACGGTTTCGTTTCCCTTCGCGTGATACGGATATGATGATTTGATTTTAATATCACTTTTCGCGGACCAGTTCAGGAATCCTTGTCCATTAAATGGGGGTCCATTGTCATATTTATGACATTGTGGATTGCCAAAGTTATTATATATTTCCCCCAAAGCTGGAAGGGTGGGCTCCGCTAGATCGAATTATGTTTGTATCTAGAAAACGGCATAGGTTGCATCGCACCACCAGTATGCGTCGCTAGTCTGGAGGTTGACCGAACAGATCAATCGATATAGCCTGCCAAGGCTTCTCAGGGAGTTGGATTGATGTAAGAGGTGCTTTGATCTGTGATGCTCTTCGTACCTGACACTCATGACAATTCTCCACCTGGAGTTTTATAGCATTGTCGATCCCAGAGAGCCAGGGAAATAGCTTTTTCACGTAAACTGTCAGGGAGAAGTATTTGGTCACCTGTGTAGATGATATTATCATCGCAGATTGGCAGTTTAGTGAACAGCTTATAATATCCCCGAAGAGTAGGGTCATTATCTGGAGCTTGGTCAAGCGCTATGAAATGACGTAATCGTCTCATCATTAAGTTATGACTCGTGTAAGCGCTCTTTGGTAATAGCAAGTTAGGAAAGGATTTGGCTGTGGAGGAGGAACAGTAGTTTTTGGTGTTCTACAGCTTCTTCTGCAATACGTTGTGGTAGTTTCTGAAGCGGTATTGCATGTCGACTGATGAAATCGGCAAGGTTATCTTAGCCTTTTTGTACATACGACCCGGTGGTTGATATCTTGATGACGCAAGGGGATTATCTCTATTCTGGCTGACGGTTTCCGTTTAGATTGTCAGAGAGATTCAAATGGTTATTGGTAAGTGACAACGACAACGCGTGGCCCGTCAGCAACAATATGACGGAACTGACGGAAACCAAAGTTAATAGCTGTCGCCTCTCGGTCAAGCTGTGAGTAGTTTTTCTCAGCAACTGTAGTGGTTCGTGATGCGAGGGCAACGGCTTTGGTCTGATCTATGGATTGGCCTTCAGCGAGATTTACACAAAGACCAGTGAAATGGGCGTCCACGATGAAGGTGTTTTTGTTGGTGTTGTAGTGCCTTAGAGCACATCTACTTTAAATGCTTCTTTAATGTTGCGGACGCTTCTTGTATGTCTTGGACTTTAGTCGAATTTGGTTTGATTCCGTATTTGTTGACTTTGACTCCCCAAAAAGGTATTTCTGATTGTCCAAGGATACATTTTCTGGGGCTGACAGTTAGTCTTGCTTCTCCCAGAGCTGTGAGAACAAGCACCGGTGTTTGATCATGTGTTTCCTCGTCGGGTGCTGCTATGGCAATGTCGTCCTGGATGACTGCAACGTCCGGAATATTGAGCTCCCCTGCTGCTGGTAGAGTCCCCATGGTGAGCCTCTTATAACGCATTAAGCGATCTTCCGCACGAATTACAGTTAGAGGTTTGGATTCTTCTGCAAACTCAAGTTGATGGAATGCTGTTTTTAAATCCAACTTGCAGAATACAGATTTTCCGGTGAACATAATGTCATCAACGCCTGGAATGGGAAGGTGGGTGTCCTGTAGAGCTTTGTTTAGGTTTCTTAGATCCACTGTAATTCGTATGGAGCCATCTGCTTCTGGTACCAGTTGGATAGACATGTTACGGGCCCATCGTGTGGCTCAATGACGTCGTCTACCTCCATTTTATGAAACGCTTCATTGAATGTGCTTTTCAGATGGTGATGCGTCAGGCTTTACATGAAGTTGGATGGGTTCAGCTTTCATCTTTCCCAAGCCTTGAAATACCGATAGATGATGTGCGATGATATTTGCGATGATTTGATCTCAGAAGTTATGGACTTTGGTTGAAATAGACTGAATTTATCAAGGCTTTTTAATTTAATTTACCTTGTAGTTTTAATCATATTTATTAGACTGTTACTTCTATTAAAATTATTTCTATTTTGATTAAATAAACCTTAAATTCCATTCGAATTTTACTAATATTTCCCAAGCTCTAGAGCTCATGTCCGTGTCACATATCAAATGATTGATCAGCGGGGATATAGGTTGACGCCATGTTAATCATTAGATAGTGTGGTATCTACCAAGCGATTTCGCGAGGGGACTCCATGTCGGGTTGGCGACGCGAGTTAGCAGATTAAGGTCTGTGAGGGACAGTTTGAAAAGACATTAAGATTTTGAGGTACCATCAAAGCCAGATGGTATTGGAAATACAAGTAAAATTAACAGAAGTGAGAAAGAAAGAAAGGAATAAAGAAAGAGACGAAGAGGGAAAAGAGAGATAATGTAAGCGACACATATAAATAGAACTATCATCTTGAAACATGCGACATATAATTAGGGGGCGGCAGTAAGGATCAGGAAGACGGGCCTCTGGACTGCGTTAGATACGCGGGCCGGGTTAATTAAGCGTAGCTAAATAGACTTGTGTTTTCTTCGCCTTTCTCTCTCTCTCCATGTCCAGACAATGTCAGTTGAACCCCTTTTCCTCTCTGGGGACGAAATGATGTTGTGTTTTGGAAACTGCTATTTGTTGTGGCTGAATATATTTGATACGTTATTACGGCGAGAACTCAAAGCCGTAACGGACAGAAATAAAGCAACTATCTTAGACTTGTTAAACCTCTCACCCTTCTTTTGCACACTTTAATCTTTTTGATGCACCACTGCATCTTTATATGTATGCATGTTAACAATGTGACTATGCTACACTGCGCCGTGCAAAAATGACATGTTGTCGTCTGCAGCCCCTATAATTTGAAATAGAGGTCAATTTACATAAACAAAAAACGAATAAAATATATGAAAAATACAGCCGGTAAATATTTGTTCATCATTTCGCTATGTTTAATTGTTCATCCTTGTTATAGTATTGTTATATAAGCTTCAGTCGAACCACCATATAGAAAGAATTTAAAAAATTACATTTAAAAATATCGGAATAAATCGATACAAATGATGAAAAATCTTTTTAAAAAACACATATTCTCAGATCAAAATCCTGAATTATAATTAATCTAATAAAACTATAAATTTGCCGAAAACAAAATTATTTTACTTAATTTTCCTGTTTTTTTAATCCCGAAGTAAGAGTTCCTTTCCAGCAGTTCCTGGATATTATTCTAAAAAAGGTAAACATAATTAGTATCTCGAGGGATATATCTGTAAAATGTGTAAAACATCAACGGAAGCATGATTATATAAAATAAATAAGACATCAAATTAACAAAGTTGAGGTGGGAATCATATGAAAAACAAATGGAGCTGGGCACATGGAGGTTCTGTGCTTTGAGGGATGTCTCCAGGCCGGGCCACTGCTGCGTCTAACCAGGAGTGGGTCCTGTGGGCTGTGTCGCTCGCCCCTGCCCGAGCATTTCATTCGAGCCTGATGTGTCTTAAGGGCGTGCTTGCATACCTTTCTAAATCTGCATGTTTTAGCAACAAACTCGCTGTCGGTTTTACAATTGCTGTGGTCGCTACCGGTTGGTCTGTCCTACTGGGGTTCTCATCCTCCCCTGGGTTATTTCTCTGTTTGTCGAGCCGTAGCTATCTTGGGTAAATTGTAGTCAATCTTACTGAACGTTCAGTTTACTGTTTAATTTACTCCAAACCGACTGAAATATGAGGGTAAATTTAAATAAAAACCGTCGTTTGTGTTTATTTTAACATTAAGTTTTATTCACCGCTGGTAAATTGAAAAGGATGACGAAATTTAAATAAAAATCGTAGTTGTATAACAAACAGTTTATTTTATCAGCAGTTGTTCTTTTTAGTAGTAGTAGTAGTAGTAGTAGTAGTAGTAGTAGAGGTAGTAGCAGTAACAGCAGCAGTAATTGTTTGCCATTGCTTCGAATCAAATTCGAATCAAATTAAGAATCGGTTTAAACTTATTCTTGTGTGTCTGTTAATTCTTTAATGACAGGTATCCCAATATTTGAATAGCAAATAAATAATTGTATGTGCTTTCAATCAATAAGATGAAGGTAAATAGTAGTTAGAATTAATACAATGGGTTTTGGTCAATAGCCGTTGTAGCCTTCCGTACTTCTATAATTCTAAATGTTACTTTTTGTTCAGTCTTAAAAGTGAGTTTTGTTTCCTTCCAGAATCATGAAACTCTTTGGAAATTATAGTCTACTAGTTAATACCCGTGGAAAAGATCGCGGATATATTTGAATGTATATGAAAGTATTTTCTGAGAAAAAATGAGTCCATAGTTTCAAAAGGTGGGAAGGAAGTATTTGTATTAGCTCTGAACATTGTTATATGACATGTGTCCTGATCTGTTGGGGTTTGTTTTTTTTTCATATGATATACTCGTTAATCCCAGTGGAAAAAACTTCATGGATATATTTGGATTGAGATGGGTTTTTTTTATAATGAAATACTGGATTAGTTTACCGTGAATAGAGCGTAGTTTGAAACAGTGTGCAGGAAGTATTTTTCCAGCAAAACTTTAAGGCACCTACCCCAAACCCAGTGGAATAGTACAGTTTTACGACTAGCAAAAGAAAATAACACTGTTCCTTATTAGAGTAGATAGTAACTTTGAATGAATTGATATTAGATCATCTATACTGGAACATCCGATGGGGATCGAACACACCAACAACGGCAAGATTGCTATATGATGTCAGTCTTGATATGCTGTTTTTTGGTGGGTGTTTTCATATCTACTCGTAAATCCCAGTGGAAAAAACTTCACGGATATATTTGGATTGAAATGTTTTTTTTTATAAAAGAAATACTGAATTCGTTTACCTGGAATAGAGCGTAATATGAAACAATGGGCAGGGAGTATTCTTTCCAGCAAAACTTTAACCCACCCAGTGTTGCGACCAGCGAACTAAGAAAATTACACTGTTCATTATTAGAGTAGATAATCATCTAGAATTAAATATCTAAAGCCTATAACCGTTTTTGTTTGTTGTTATTTTTGTTTGTGTGTGTGTGTGTGGTAGGGTATAAAACGCAATTTCCATTGAGAAACATAATACCTTTTGGATGCTGTGAAAACTGTCCATAATTTGTGTGTGCTTTGTTTGTGCATATTTCCATTTTTGTCTGCGATAAAAATATATAATCCTGATTAGAATCTTCAAATATTTAAGGGGATTTTAAAAAAGATTTTAACTTCCAAATCATTTAATTTTCTTTTGCTTTAAGGGGAAAAGACTGAGAAGGATATCAATATTAATTTTCCTTAACGAAAACAATACATACATGAAGTGTTTATAAAGAAAATGGAAGAACATGTTGTTGTCCTGTAAATAGGAGCAAAATATTCATGCCATAAGTTGTGACATTATCTCCTCACTAATTCCTCTCGCCGGTACAATTTAGTATCATCCATAATCCATAAAATCTCTTTTTCATAAAAATCCATTGAATCATTATTCAGTCATCACAGTATGTCCCTGCCTTTCTATAACTTCCCGCTACCTTTCAGCTAAACTGTGTTCCATCATATAGGTTGATACAAATGTTTCATGTTTTAAAAAAAATCCGTTATTCATATAAATTCATAGCATCATTATTCAACCATCACAATATTTTCCTTGGCTATCTATGACCTTATGTCACCTGTCAGCTAAATTGTGATTTACATCGTATTAGGCCAATGCAAAAGTTTCCAGCAATTGTTGACAAAGTTTGACAAAGTTTTTTATTCATATAAATTCATAACATCATTAATCGATCTCAAATATTGTCTCTAGCGTTCTATCAGCTGATTTTATGGGAAATTATTCCATCCTACAAGAATCATTCAGCCTTTGATTCGATGATTTCTACGAGTATTTCTTTGATATTTAGAAATTGTTGGAACTACTTACGGGATAAGGAGTGGTGTATGGAGCAGAATAAGTGATAGACTAAAGGCGACAGGTCTAGAATATACGTCACATGTGAAAGGACCTCCACTCCGAGGTTCATGGTCGTTTGTTTCGGTGCATTTTTAACGTTAAGACGGCATTGCCAACCGGGAAACGCGCTGATTGACTTCCCAGCCCTGAAAATAGTCCTTTGTTTCCCTATGCGACATTCAAACGGAACTGTTTCTCACTGTAGCATTACAAAATAACAGTTTGTTCAGGTTGCATCACTTCGTAATAAAGAGTTCCCCTTGAATTCCACTAAACACAGAGAAGAACCCTTTCCCCAATAGATGCAGTTTAGATTAAGATGTTGACTGCTGTAATTTGTAATAAATACATTTTTCATCGCTAGTGACTATCGTGTTAAAAAATGACATTTTTCCTGTTTTGAGCAAGAAAGAAAAAAAGGGTCCCAATGTCGATCGACGTAGGTTTATTTGGAACCTTTTCCCCCAAAGCTTGCAAATGTCAGTTGATTGTATGCACGAGCAATAAAGTGCAGAGTAAACTGCAAATGTTTTTCTGAGATTCCCTAACATTATGCAAAAGATTGCACTGGAAACATCGGCATTAGCCCAATTCCTATTTGCATAACCTCAGAGTTAAGGCAGTAGATTAAGTTGACACAAGAGGAGTCTTTTTTCTATCTTTGGGGGAACGTAACAGCAAGTCTTAAAACCTTCCAGAATTATACTTATAATGTTCTGTTATTTAAATCTTTGCACCAAATGTGTCACGGTCATTGTTGAAGACCAGATAAAAACACGTCTCCCCAAATCGCAAAACCTCTCATCAATATTCCACAGTATTTACACATTTGCACCATATATGTCTTGTGGTCAGCGTCCAGAAACATGTCACTAAATTGGTTGAAATCTCCAAAACTCTCTTCAGTATTAAACATTATTTACTGCTTCCCATAAAATTCGAGTCATGATTCTCGCTAAGGATCAAATGACATCAGATCGGCTCAAATCTTGAAATCCATCTTTAATATTTAATCTCATCTTCACGCGAGAGATAATTGGTAGTTATCTCAGGAGACCGACGGACAACGGGCACATCTCTAAAAGTTTCATCAATATAGTATATATCAATTGCATCTTCATACTAGGATTTCTCCGGTGATTATCTCCGGATATCAACAGACAATATACTTCTCATATCTCTAAAACTATCCTAAATAATTGAATCTTCACAGATGTATCTAATGGCCATCGCTTGAGACCAACGGGCATCGGAACACTTAGATCTCAAAAACTCCTCTCAGTATTAGAAACCGTCAACTAAAACTGTCACCAAAACTGTTAAAATAGGTTTCTTCAGTTTTCAAGTTGGTCTGGTTGGCTATGTATGTATGTATGTATCACGCGTACAAGCCGCCCCAATGGAGCTATAGGGCTAAAAATTTAAACATTTACTCCTTATTATCTAGAAAAAAACGGTGTGTTTTTTAATTCCCACCTTAATTAGATGTTTTAGAGGGTAGTTCAATTTGCAATGTAAGTTTATGCTAAATTGGTCCCTTGTTTTGTGTCGGGCAGCATTCACGCTTGTTTTTTGAAAATTAGGACGTTGTTAGCGATCTCTTCCCAACAAAGGGTGAGCGAATTTACCATTGATATGAAATGCACTATGGTCCTGTGTTCGTGTATTCGCTTACTGAAGGAAGGTGGGTATCGTATTCTGGGCTAGAATAGGGGTCAAACGAATGGCCGATGTCACAGGGGAAGTAAGGGAACAAAGAAGATATGTTCGACCAATCAGTTCCGAGTATTTTTAGGGGTGCGCCGTCGATTTAAAGTTGGGGCACAGCAGCGAGAGGTCAACATATTGGGAGTTGACTCCGGGAGAGAGTGGAGGAAGAAGAGAATGCGGCCTGAGCTACTACTATCATCATCGTCAGTCTTTCAGTAAAGTAACTAGGAACAGAACTTAAAGAACTTGTTAGAATTTCAACAACAGATAATTCAGTACCCTGATTGATCCGCGAACCTGTCATGCATCGATGTTTATCAACAGAAATAAAAGGAACCCATTTGTCCTTGAAATGACTGAATTTTGTCGTCTTACTCTCCGACCACGTGGGAGAGCCTTTTTCTTGTATGGCATAATTATTTGTTTCCTTCCACATATTCTTCTCTCCCGTAGATGTGGAACCCTGGAACGAGACGATTCGTTATTATGCATTTTTGGAGACATGCAACGCGCGTGTCGTTTGCATATCGACATGTACAACCGGTTATACTACACTGCCAAGGGACGTTGGTCACGTTACGGTTTCTATTGAGTGACTAACCAGACATGTTATGTATTATTTTCACCTTCACGCTAGACATGAGCCTGGGTATAGACCAAGTGACAGAAAGTCACCTCAAATCTTCCGAATGGTCATCAGTTTTATATGTTACTAGCAGGGTTACCCGGTGTTGCCTGGGGGAAATTATTTCAAATATAAAAACAGAGCGGCCCCCGAATTTGACCCTTAAAAGCGAGTACCCCAGCCCTCGATTTTGATCCTTTTACGGGAAAAATTCCCCACGATTTTGACCACTAAAACGTAAGAAAGTATTCTGACTGAAGATTGTTCCCACGCTTTTGTTAGTGAGATTTTCTATTTTCTCTACCGCACATATACACATTATTTATTTGTCACCCCTAAGTTACTCTTGCTGCTGATGATGATGATGATAAGGAAGGAGTGACAGACTAACCACTTCCACAGCCTTCAGCGATAGTGAAGTTACTGCTGTTGGTGCTGCTAATTGAAGTTACCGTTGCTGCTGATGATGGTAAGGAAGGGGGATAGCCCAAACCCTTCCCCATACCTCGCTTATTTGACTGAGTGCTGATTTTCACTCACCTGTTTGTTTGGGTACTGATTTCCACTCACTTGTTTCTCTGGGTACTGATTTTCACTCACCTGTCTCTCTGGGTACTGATTTTCACTCTCTCTGCTTGAGGGTTATCAGCCTCCCTCTCTCAGTAAAGGCGCGCATACAAACTCACAGACAGAGAACCAAGGATGTGCACACTTCATACTAAAGGTATCTGGTGATCCTTGCGGGAGTCCAACGGGCAGCACGTCTCATTAAATCTCCAAATCTTCCTTCAGTATTCATTTATCCCTGCTAAGTTGGAGAGGTATATGTGTTCAGTCACATCTTTCCGCCTGTTTGTCTGTTCAAGATATCTCCCAAAGTACTTTATGAATTTCAATAAAGTTTAGTGGAACGGTGGACAATGGGGTAAGGGAGAGGTGGTTATGTGGGGCGGATCCAGGATTCTTTTTGTTTTCAATTTTGTCGAAAGGGGGACAATTGACTACGGAAGAAAAGTTGGGGGTGGATCCATGCACAATTACCCCCCCCCCCCCCGTCGTAGTTATATGTTCACACCACATACTATCACCAAATGAAATATAGTGGAAGGGTAGACAATGGGCTACGAAAGGAGTGATTAAATGTTGGATCCATGCACGATTCCCCCCCGCCCATCACATAATATTGTCAAAATGTCATGTCTATTCACACGATATCTTCAATTACATTTGGTGGAAGGGTAAACAATAGACCATGTAAGTGATTAAATTCTAGGGCGGATGCATGCACACATACTTCCCCTGACATAGGCGTTGACAGAGGTATGCGCTCTTTGAGTTCTTTCTAGTTATTATTTGTCTCTTTACACCACAGGTGTGTTGTGGTTATGTCTAGAGAAAATTGACATCAACTCTCCTTAAATATCTAATTATTCCAGAGGTATTTGATGGCCGTCGCAAGAAACTAACTAACATCAAGTCTTCTCTAATCTCCTCGGTATTCTCACTGACTCCAACCGTCTTTTACTGCGAGTTTCCAATTTTTCCGATCTCGTTACAAGGTTTCTTTCAAACTGTTACTAGAGCAACAGTGGTGATGGGTAGGAACTTTAAAGTCATTATCCACAATTTCCACTGCAATATCTAGATAGTATAATATTAATATCAGGTTGGTGCAAAAATAATTGTGTTTTTGTTATTTTAAACGTTGATGCTTATTTTCAAATAAACTATTATTTAACTGTGTTCATGAAATATACCATCTTTAAGACTGAATTTAGCTATATTTAAGCTGAGTGTTTTCTTTTCACTATTTATTCTGGTTTTGAGGCTGTCAAATAAAAGATGGAAAAAAAAGCAAATCCGAGCAATGTTGTTGTATGAGTTCAAAATGGGAGCGGAAATATCGCAATATCAATCAAGTATTTGGCCAGGGGTCTGTCAACGAACGTACATCTAAACATTGGTTCCAGAAATTTCGAAACGAAGGCGAGAGCCTTGAAGATGATTGACGACATGCAATTGAGGGCCATTATTGTGATTGACGATATCCAATTGAGGGCCATTATTTAAGCGGACTCACGCAAAACATATCGGGACGTTGCAGAGGAACTAAACGTTGACCATTCAACAGTTGTTCAAAATCTGTACCAAATTGGACAAGCAAAACCGCTCGACAAGTGGTGCGGCACGAGCTGAACGAAAATCAAATATTTCGACGTTACGAAGTCTGCTCTGGACTTTGTGCAACAAATCGATACATTTCTTGATCGCATTGTGAGATGTGACGAAAAATGGATTATGTACAACAATCGACGGCGCACGTACAGTGGGTGGACAGTGGTGTTTCACCAAAACACTTACCCAAACCAAAAATGCATCAAAAGATAAATATGGTCACTGTTTGATGGTCGGCAAGTGGAATCATTCACTACAACTTCTTGAATCCCTGCGAAACCACCACAGCAAAGAAGTAGTGTCAAGAAATCGACAAAATGTACCAAGAACTGCAACATTTACGTCCAATATTGGTCAATCGAAAAGGACCAATTCTTCTCCATGACAACGCCCGACCGCATGTCACGCGAATTACCCTGCAGTAATTGAACTAACTAAGCTACGAAACTCTACCTCACCCAGCTTACTCACCAGACCTCTCTATGACCGACTACCACTTTTTCAAGCATTTCGACCACTTCCTGCAAGGGAAGGTCTTCAACAACCAAGCAGCAGCTCAAAACACCTTTGAAGAATTCATTGGTTCCAGGACTCCACAATTCTATGCTTCCAGAATAAATGGACTTGTTTCTAGTTGACAGAGATGTGTAGATTCTGAAGGTTCTTATTTCGATTAATTAAGCTGAGATATACTGTTGTAAAGTCGATGGTGAAACACCGAAATTACTTTTATACCAACCTAGTAATAGCATACACATTATGTCCCTCTAAGAGGAATTCGAAGTATTGAACTGATTCTGTGTGTTGTTTTTGTTTTTTCCCACATTCAACCAATCTATTCCACAGTCTTCTTCAGGTTTGCAGCAGTTTGAAAAGTAGTGTTGTAAACGGGGTTCGGAAAGTTATAAGCTAAAACCCCAGTGAGAATTAGCATTTCCAAAGTTGTGAAAAAGCTTGTAAAATTAGGAAAAGTAACATTTACACCAAGGAAAGAGATGTATCTCAAAAAACAAAAAATGAGATCAATATTCCGAGCAACTTTCGGAATGACAATAACTCTTCTCGAAATTATAGGTAGTATATACTAGCCCCATTCTGCATTCATTACTGACTACTGACGATCCCCGTTTCATTTTCTCTCTATCACCAGAATGTTTCACTATATATATAATCATTAGAGTGAATGAAAGTTTTGACGGATTTGTTTTTAACAAAGCCTATCCGTGATTTCAGTAGTTAGAGAAACAACAGCTAGTTAATATAATAATCGTCCTATAAATAATAATAATGTTCTTCTTTGATGATATCCCTCAGTAATTTTATTTTCCCCGTTATTTCATGGACTGTCTCTCCTCGTTTGTTGTTATTTATTTGTTCTTGACGTTTGTTAGACGTTTCTGTACTTAAAATTTCCTGACCAGTGCGCATTCTGCATTTTTATTAGCACAAACATCGGGTTATAGGTTTGAAGAGCAATGATTTGAGAAATGATTAACGAGAACAGGGTCTATCTGCATGCAGGATAAAGCAAAGAAGGAAGGAAGGGGAGCAGGATGGGTGGAGGAAATGAAGAAAAGTGAACCAGAATATGGAGGAATGGATATATAGAGGCGTTGGACAGAAAGGATTTAGATAGGGCAGTATAAATTGGAAATCCCAAGGTGCCTCTTTGAAGTTCAAGAATAACAAAATTAAATGTTTTAATCAAAGATACAAATAAAAGAAAGAGAGTCCATTGGGTATCGCAAATGTTACAATTACTCAAATATAATGATTGTTAAGAAATGAATGGACAAAAGAAGGGACTTAATAAACGACTAAAAACTGGAGGAAGTAGTAAAATAAGAATACATGCATGGATGTATGAGTAAAAAGGGAGATTTAATATTAATGAATGAACGAAGAAAAAACGACGAAAAAAAGAAGTAATTGGAATTGAAATGGCAAAAAGAAGAAGAGAAAGAAAGAAGGCTATCAAACGACAAGATTAAGAAAGAAAGAATTAAAGACATGTGGAAAGAAAGAAGCCATGAAGAAAAGACTATAAAAACGAAACAAAACAAAAAACCAAAGGAATGTAGGAAATAAATAAAGGAAAATGAGGCAAGATATGCAGACAATCCAAAGTGAGGCTCAGGAATTTGGCCTTTCGGTCAAGAGAGTCTACTTGGAAAAGCTGAAAGATAAACGTTCCGCTTGCAGGAATAATGACTCTTGCAAGAACATATTCATTTATATATCACCATCTACATATTTACTGCCGGGGCCAACGATCTTTGGAATATTTACTGAGGTTTGTATCGATAAATGCGAACCGCCCAAGATCCTGTTTTCATTATCCTGTTTTTATTACTTGTGCTTCTGACTTATATGACTTTATGCACTAGCATCTCCACGCGCGTATACCCACATGAGAATACATTGATGTTTATGTAACTGCACAAAAGTAATCTCCATACTTAGGCGCCAAATCAGTGTTAGCTGGCTCCAGCCCTTCAAGTCGATTTTTGGATCCGGGTTCAAGACCTGTTAACGAAGATTGAATTTCATGGTAGAATCTATCAATCATCGGCTGGTATAATTCTTATTAACACCCACAAGAAGGCAACTTCAACAGTATGCATACACACACATGAAAATGAGCCTTTTTATACGTAACCGAACATAATTCCTTGCACATATAATCGTCAAATTAAATGCAGAAATACGAAACCAAGAAATAACCACGGACAAGACTGGGATTCGCATTCTGTACTGAAGTAACTAAATCCAAATTATATGGACAACAACGACTGCTGAAACGGAGTTCTTATACAAGGTGGGTGAAAAGAAACTCCTTATTGGGAATTGGTAATAACATTATTATTGACTTATTGATCGATCTCAGTCAAACTAGCTTTACTGTTGACCATACAATGGTAGAATTTGCCTGCTCTTTGAAAATTCATCATAGGCACCAATTTCTGTAAGCGTTTCGGTATGGCCTCGATAGACCGTTGCAGGAAGTCCGGCGGAATGTTGGCCATAATATGTCAAATGCGCCCCTCCAGTTGATCCAGAGTTTTTGGTTTGGTGAGGTACATCTCCTCCTTCGCCCTCCCTCACAGGAAGAAGTCACAGGGTGTAAGGTCAGGACTTCGTGCAGGTCATTCATTTCTAATAGGGTGTTCTTACCCACCCTATAGATAATCCTATTCTAACCCTAGATAATCCTACTCTAGCTCTCTCCCTTCCTAATTATTGTACGTTTCTTTGTTCCGTTTTTTTTTTAAGTGTTCATAATTTAACTTGTTTACAGTAAAATGTCTGTGCATTCTTGGTTGTTCTTTCCCATTTTTTTTCGTTATGCAGTAATCATAATTTCAATGCAGTAGACACGATTTGTCGGAATTAGAGGTGTCAATTTTTCAGATGTAATTCTTTTTTTGTTTTGTTTTTTCAACTGAAAAGAGTATTTTGTTTTTGTTTTTTCTTTCTGTTCGTCCATTGTTGTTTTGCGCTCTCGTCTCCTTTTTTTAATACTGAGACATGCTGTCACTTTTCTCCAACAAGTCCGTTCGCCGTGGTAAAGTTTTCATTGTCTAGTGGTTTTTCATCCATCGTTTGTGACCCCAGTTGTGTTGTGTGTCGTGGTAACTTCGTTTTGAGCCGGTCTTCTTCTAAAAGTCTCTCGACGTGACGCGGAAGG
>VCCN01000724.1:10383348-10399382 GCA_006491835.1 Architeuthis dux | reverse complement strand
GGGTGCACGGTAGCCCCTGCTGGCCCCCGGATTAGTATTAGTAAATTGTTGAATACTTTGCGGTCAGACCTCATATAAATAAAATCGTGCTCTCTAAACAATTAGGTATACTTATCAAACAAGCTTATCATTTCGTGTTTTTTTAAAGAGGATATCAAAGGATTTACCAGATTTGTTGTTTGAATAACAAATAAATAAATATAAATAATAGGTAAAATCTTGCTGGTTTTATCCCTGCTAAGTGACACTGGTTTTCTGCCAAATTAAAAACGAGGATTTGTGTTGAGCAAAGGACGTCAGGGGTGATTGATAGGCAACAACAAATTGAACAGTTTATAACTAATGGATGCCTCGGCTGAGGGTTAGTTATTGCAACCTGATACCGTTTTTCTTTCAATTGTTAAGTCAATTCTGAAGATACAGCTCGAAGCAAAGCCTCAGGTGTTGACATCTCGAATATCCGGTAATTCAGCGGCCTTGGTCTCAAATGAATAATCGCAAAACCCTGAGCAAACAGATTGTTCGGAGGGGGGGGGGGCTTTTCTTTTGTTTCTTTTGCTTTCTTTTACATTTCAGAGGGGTTTGTGTGTCTGTCTGTGTGTAGGAAGTGTGAATAATGTAACCGTTATTGACACCGGCAAATAAAATAGGCAAATCGTGTTAGGACTCTAGCCGAAGCTGTTTATCTTCACTTTGTGCTGACGCTCTTCGGAAAGGCATGAATCCTCTACGCTGTGTGGTCTTGTTCGTTAGTCCACTACATAATAATAGCTCTTACAGATCACTATACTTTTGTTTAGTAAATAAATGTAAGTTTTTAAAAAGTTATGGACATCTCGAAAAACCCTATCGAGATAATAACATAGGGTTATGGTTAGGGTTAGGGGTTACGTTTAGTTTGTCAGTCATGGCAAAGTTTAATTCGTGTTGGGAACTTTTAATTCTTTTCTATTCTTACATCTATTTAGTAAACATAATAGGGTGGGCTGTAATAGCTATAATTATTTAGTGTGATGGGGACTAACGAAAACGACTGCTCTGTTCCATTGCCAGATATCTTGACAACATGTCCTGTTATTTGCATACCACGAATAGCTTGGAGAGCAATTGGACAAACCGCTCATACGCTAAGTAAACACAAGCAGTCTCAGCTGAGATTTGAACTCGTTTCGCACATTCCGTTGTCTGTGCCGATAAACATTACATCAGGTCGCACCCGTTAAATATCTGTGAGTAAGTTATCTAGTCAGCTTTTTAAATATCTTATATGAAAGGACTACCAATATTGACAGTGTGTGCAACAATTCCCCTTTTTAACCATTGCTACTGCCTTGGTGTTAATGTAGTTGTGGGAAAGTGATTTGACCTAAAAGCACACTCACCTATTCTCTTCTCCCCAAACCACCGTGGCATGCCAGCGACGATACACTTTTAGTCTATTATGTGGTGATGGCAAAGAGCGCTGAATCCATACCTTTCTCAATGCCACAGTAGTTGAGATAGACCTTGGGAAAACTGACCACCTCCAACTGCATTACATGCTCAGTCATTACCTGCAAAAAGGAACTGTTGCTACCATGGCAAGCCATCACTATGCCTTTCATTCCTGCTATTTTCCAGGTTATTGAAAACCAATTTGTATCTTTTTAAATTAGAAATACATTATAAGGCACCAAACTATCGCTGTGTTGCGAGACGTGGCATAGTGAATAAACGCACAGGATATTTTATTACGGTTCCCTGTAAGTCTAGAGTTCAATCCAGCTGCTTGCTAGTTCGGGAGAACATCAGCTCAATGAGGAAGCAAATTAACACCATAAGAATAAATAAAACATCCATGCACAATAAATAATAATAATGTTTAAAGAATCCTACCCGTTATATCACTGGGTACATAACCAGCTAGTCTATAGACTACACCGTTTTTTCTATGCACATCGCCGAAGTTGTAGGCAGAAACGTTTTACATCCTTGGTCTAAATA
The DNA here is from genome assembly GCA_006491835.1 of Architeuthis dux. Lineage (NCBI taxonomy): Eukaryota > Metazoa > Mollusca > Cephalopoda > Oegopsida > Architeuthidae > Architeuthis > Architeuthis dux. The sequence goes on along the minus strand of VCCN01000724.1, from coordinate 10,397,399 downwards.
CTTCTCAGCAAGTGAAAACGTGTAATGTGAATCGCAGTAATTCAATTAATCCCTGCAACTGATTGCATTACTCAAACGTTGGAAGAAATCTCGTTAAGGCTTTTTTTTATTGGGTATTCAATAAAAGTTTTTCTTCTCTCAAAGAGATATCATTCATCAACTGAAATTAAATCGTATAGCACTTAGTCCATCGAATTTGCCAATGAGCTCTCATACGCTTCAAGGAAATTGATGATTGTTGTAACGGATTGAGTCTGTCTTAGTCCTTGGCATTTTGAAGAGCTCCGAACAGAGCTAATTGCTAGAGATCGTGCAAGTTGATAGTGTATTCGGAAACAAATTGCACAGATTTAGTTCTTAAACTAATTGTGCGTTAATTTACAAGTAATCAAATTATTCTGAAATATAAAAACAGAAAAAACTAGCGGTACGAAAAAATGTGAAAAACACGATGTACAGTATTAGATAGATAGATAGATAGATAGATAGATAGATAGATAGATATGCGATAAAAATCAAAGCAGGAACTTGACTGCAAAAGAATGATTTAAAGAAACAAGAACAAAATGGCAAAATAAGCAAGGAAGGAAAAACTAAAGCTTAAGAAAAAAGTAAAAGATCAAAAGTGAAAACCAACGAAGTAAACCAAGACGACAGAAATAAAAAGAAAGAAGTCAGAGCAAAAGAAGAGAGAATTCAATGACTGCAAACTGAAAGAAAGAATGAAGGAAAGAAAGAAAGAGAAAAACAGTCAGGAAGGAAAGAAAGAGAGAAGGAAACCTTTTGAAAAATGACCACCAAACAAAATAATACATTCAAAAAGGATTCAAAATAGAAAGACAGAAAGAAGAAATTAAAATAGAAATAAAGAAAGAAAGAGAGAAAGAAAGAAAGAGAAAACAGCAAGGAAAGAGAGACATAAAAAAACGAATAAAAGAAACGTCGAACGAAAGAAAGTAAGAATCACAATAGAAAGAAAGAAAGAAAGAGGGAAAGAAAGAGAGAAAGCGAGAAACAAAATAGAATGAAAGAGAGAAAGAAAAAAGAAAGAAAGAGAAAAACAGCAAGGGAAGAACGACAGAAAGAAAGAATAAAACAAACGTCGAACGAAAGAAAGAAAGAATCAAAATAGAAAGAAAGTAAGAATCAAAATAGTAATAAAGAACGAGGGAATGAAAGAAAGAGAGAAAGGAAGAAAAAAGAAAGAAAGAAAGAAAGAAAGAGAAAAACAGTAAATGAAGAAAGACAGAAAGAAAGTATAAAAGAAACGTCGAACGAAAGAAAGAAGGAATTTAAATCGAAAGAAAGTAAGAATCAAAATAGAATGAGAGAAAGAAAGAGAGAACAAAGAAAGATAGAGAAATCAAAATAGAAAGAACGAAAGACAGAAAGAGAGAAACAAACAAACCAACGATCAAACGAACAAAGAATCCAAATATAAAGAAGGAAATGTGTACAAAAGATGTTGCAACGTGTCACGAAAATACCATTCTAAAGGGGATCAAGAGAAAAAAAGACCCAATGTAAATGGAAAATAGTCAAGATGACATGAGATCAAAATGTCTGCCACAGGCCGTACAGCATAAAAAACCATTCATTGCAAACCCCCTGTACGGATTATCGATTTTCTCCCTTCCCTCTAACCTTGATGTAGTCTGTTCGATCAGCACTACCATTATACATTATGTGCAATTAATCAATACCTATGATTGATTAATTCAGTTCACCTGATCCCGCCCGCCTAAAAGGATTATCCTTTTGTGATCCCATGTCGATTAACTATCTGACTTATTGTACTTTTGTTTAATGCTTGTATCCAAAGGTTGCAGCGAAGCCCAGTAGGGAGACGCTACTATACCGGATTACAACAGATTAGATTCGTCATCAATAGATTGCATAATATGAAGAACAAGGCTAAGTGGGACTCTTTAACTAGGTACGACGATTCAATATCCTCTGGTGAGGGTAACTTTATAATGTTTGATGTTTATTAATACAAATATAGTAATCATATTTGGAAAGGAAAGAAAGGTGTAGAAATACGTTGAATAGTTATTTCTTAAGCTTAGCTCATGTAGTTTAGCACAGGGCAACATAGATGGGGTTCTCGGTGAAGTTCAACCTCATTTACAATAGCTTGCGTGACTAGCTGGTTCAGCATTATTCTTTGGCAGACGATCCTAGTATGAATACGAGGCTTGATCAGTCAGTCAGTAGGCTAACACCTAGTTATTGCTGAATTTTGATCTGAAATATCCATTGTATAATGTTAGATCTACTGTATATGATTAATATTTAACACTGAATTAAGGGCATTGGCAAGGAAGGAAATTATGTTGAAAAACAAATATTTATCGTCTGATATAAATGATCTATTCATCATTAGAAGGATATGGTGCGCAATAGAAAGAAAGCTTTATATTTCTAAATGAACGGAAGGAGTGATCCAACAGAAACAAAACGTATATATATAGAGAGAGAAAAGAAAGACACAAAGAAAGAAGATGGTGTGGAAATAAATAAATAAAAAAAGAAAGCATTAATGGAAGATAGTGAAAAGATTAAAAAGATGAAGGTGTGGAGATAAAGAACAGAAAATAAATGTTTAAAACAATACGAAGAAACACACAACATATAAAGGTACTCCATGAAGCAAAAGTTAATAAGAGGCGCTCCCTGAAACAAGAACAAACTATAGCCAGCCAAGATTGAATGGATCACTGTACATTAATTTCTAATCTGATTGGTGATTGTCACAAATCAGTCTCCAGGTCAGCCAGTCATTGTCTGACTTATGTCAAGGTTGACACTGAGTGTAACATATATTCACTGTTAAGATCGTCTGGGCAGGTGAGGTAACTATAGGAGAGTGGTTCGCCCAAGTCCTCACTTGCTTTTTCTCTTCTCTCTCAGCCGTCATTGTATACCAGCAACGAGACATTTTTGTCAAGATATCTGGCGATGGAATGGAACGCAGGTAGAGGTGGATTAATGCCTTTCCCAAGAATAGTAATGTTAAATGAACACAATCAGCCCCACCTGAAATTAGAACTTTCTTCATATATTCCGTTTTCTGTGCTGATAACTATTACGCCACACCACGTTACACCGCACCTTCCTGGAAGATTCGCAAGAGCGTTGTCTAGTTAGCTTTACTTAATATCTCATATGAAAGAACTTAATGACAGACTCGTGTTACAGTTATTTTTCTATTGTTACTGAGTGGACAGTAGCTTGTCTAAAAGCTCACTCATCGACTCTCTTCTCCGCCAACCATCGTGGCATACCAGACAAAAGCATTCTTGTCAAGATATCTGGCGATAGCACTTTACCTAGTGCATTAGTGCTAAGTGGACACATGCAGCCTCAGTCAAAATTCGAACCCGGTTGGTTGGTTCCGTTTCACAAGCTGATAACCGTCACACCCTTCCTTGCATTCTTTAACATTTTTCTTTCTGTTATTCCTTCCTTTCTTCCTTATTTCTTTCTTTCTTTCTTTCTTTCTTTCCCCCTTTCCATCTCTCTTTCTTTCTTTCTTTCTTTCTGGTTTGTCACCCACCCACTTCTCCGTTAACTATCGTAGAATGCTAGCGACAAGACACGTTTAGTCAAGATACCTGGTGGTGGGACAGTGTGCAATGATGTATATTTGTACCTCTCCCAATGGCCTTTGTTCTAGGATTGAGGTTCTCCTAGATGGGTGACCATTGAAGAATACCAAGTACCCTAAGCAGAACGAAGCTTTCACAAGTGGGTATTACTAAAAATTGCTCGTATGTACATAAACCCACGACGCCCAATATATTTGGGCAATTTCAGAAAACAATCTTTCTATTTCTCAATCTTATTTGATTTCATCGACTTTTTATTATTTTCTTTTATTAATTATTTATTTAATTTAATAATGTATTCGTTCGTTAAAAAAAGAATTATATCTGATATTCTGAAACTTAATTAAAAGGAGCAGATACTAGATCAACCCTCACAGCCAATCCAGCGCAAGATTACATCACAACTCCCTATCTCTACAGCATGCTTTTCCTCTCCCTTCAATGACCGCATTCTGCATGTTTAGCATCATTACGAGCGCTTCCTCCTAACTGGAACGATAGCAGTCGCAGCCAAAAGAGTGGGGCGTTTCCACAGTTAAATTCAAATTATAGATTATAAAACGCTGATCTATTTGAATTTTAAATATTAATACGTTGCAACAGTATTCCTTTAAATATAAAATTAGCAGACGCTAATCTCTAAGCAACGATTATATCAACAATATAAAGGGTTTATCATCCCTCATTTGGAATTACCTTTCGCAGCCCTTGATTTCCCATTGTCTTCCAATCCATCTCCCACGAAATCGCTACCACATACCCCCCCCCAATCCTTTTTTTTTATCCCCTCCCCTCGCACGGGTGTGATACCGGACCTGGGCTCAAATCTGCTCAACCTGCTATACTGTCGGATCACTCCTATGCTCTTGTTGTAGTATCCAGCCATACTGTCACATGGATCTGCGACAACAGTCGGAGACAGCCGCACTATCATGCTACTCTGTTATCAAAGTTGTAGACAGCCACTCCATCAAAGGTTCGGTAGAACCCTACAGCCAGCTCCGGTTTCTACCAACTACTGCATGTTCACGTCCTGTGGTCTAACCACAGCTCAGCCTTACTGTCGGGACACTCTTACAAGGGAGCAACATACCCCCATAGCTAGCTCGGGCATTTGTCAGGAGAAGGACACTCCTGCCAAACCTACGACCGACGGGCTCTGTCCCTATCTGCGTCACTCCGGTGGCCCATCGGATGCAAACCCTTGGTTTAAAGGGTGGGGTCGACCCTGGGCAAGTCGCACTTCACCTTAAAACTTCACTGCTCTGGCTGGAGGTTTTCTCTGCACATTGGTCTCGCCGTCTATGGTCCATATGCTGTGGAGGGCCATCCCCAAAATCTTCGCTCACGAAGCCAAGCCATTCATTCATTCATTCATATCCCTAACATGGGAAGGGAGGTCTCCATATTAACATTTTATGTTATTTTATTTAAATGATGTTTTCACGCCTCCCCACCGTTAGTATTCATAAATCATGCGAATATAGATTAAGCCCCAAAGAATGAACGCTGTATTATGGTAAATGCGAATTATGATATCTTTTTGGTGAATTATTTTGGTGAACGAGCAATTGTAGTACGAATGGGTCGCGAATGAATCTTGTTAAGAGTAAGATAGAATAAAGAAGACTAACACCTTTTCCCCCAACCCCCCGACGGCCCTGTGCTAAATACTCTGTATAACATACAAATAAAACATTTCGTCAAATGCAGTCACTTCTTTAATTCTAAAGAGATATTACGTATTCATACATTGTACGCTCATATAACTAAGATAACTAATCGATAAGCCAATCGTCCTAGATAACTGATGACTCTAATAGTACGAACGTGAATATGTAATTTTCTTGACAACTATTACCATGTATTAATCGTACATGGTTTCCAGTGTTTTTTAAACAATATTGTCGTGTAATCGCACGAACTGAAAACTTAAATATGTTTTGCAGCCACATATTGTTCTGTGAGTATTAATAAATGTATATCATCTCTTCTCACCTATTCGCTAATCTGGTGGTGTTGGGGGCTTCGGTTTAGAACACCACCAACAACTTCTGACAACTCCTCTTCTGCAGAAATGAGTTGCAGTTAATGTAGCAATGGAACAATATACTACAGTATTCTATAGTTAATTCAATTGCATTACATTTAAATCCATAAATATTATAACATCTTTTTTGTAAACTTCATTAATTGATTGTTTAACACATATGTATATGTAATAAATCGTGTTATTATTTTCCAACACGATGTGTCCCGTGTGCTTTTATAAATACAGTGCAAGGGAGATAATTCTAATCTATATTCCAGTTTTATATAAACTTTATTTTAACCATTGGCAAGAAGTCTACAGGAGCGACGCTGCTGAACTGCACACTCCGTCGCGGATCCATTTCTTTCTTGTTGCTCTTTTGATCGAAAGATTAATGAAACTGATTAACATGCAAAAAGTCTGCAAGCGCTTCTCAAACTTTTTAAATCTCATCTCTTCTCACCTATTCGCTAATCTGGTAGTGTTGGGGGCTTCAGGTTAGAACGCCACCAACAATCTCTGATAACTCCTCTTCTGCAGAAATGAGTTGCAGTTAATTTAGCAATGCAAGAATAGTATACAGTATACAATAGTTCATTCAATTGCATTGTGTTTTATAGCTATACGTAGGATCAAGCAATGTTATGTTCTCGGTGGTACTTCTCATGGGGTCATGTTGATTGGCGTGTTGAAAATCTGCGTCATGCTGGTCGAAAACATTTTGTGGGAAACTCCTGGGATGGACAAGAAAAAGGACCGTGGATGAAAACGTGGTAGAAATTGTATCTTTAGCCCTGCTGGAATAATTGAAGCGAACAAGACACGAAAGTATCGTATCTCTCGTTTCATTCACACTGTAAACCGGGAATCTCTTATTTCAAAATATGAATAAGTTATTGTGTGAAATAGGCTTAGTTGTCGGCAGAGAATGGTTGATCAGTTGTTCTTTTTGCATGTAAGTGAGTATGTGTGTCTGTGCGTGCATGCGCATGTGTATGTGCCTGTGTGTTTGTGTTTGTGTGACCACTACAACATCACTTCATGCTTCGTGGACAAAGTTCACTCAGTGAATATAAATATCTCAAAATCCTTGACAAAAATAATTTGAGTTTGTATTTCAAATTATTTCCTATCAGCATTGTTGATAGACCATCGTTCCGCTGTGCGGAGATTTGCATAACCACCTGTGCGTGGGTGTTTTCAAAGTGGGAGGGTCATACTCCCTCGGCCGCCAAGGACGTTTTCCAATGGTACGAAGTGACTGACAACTTTTCGGGTTGCAGGTGTTACCAGAAAGGAGTTTACCACTAGTCTATATTAGGGGATCCACTCCTGGTTGTTGCTTTTCTTTCTGTCAGAGTTAGCTTCTTTTGTTCGGACTGCCTTACAGGACTAAAAGGCTCAACTTCATAAGTGCATGACTTTTTAAATGTGTTGGTATTTATAGCGCCTAGCTTAGTCTGGCACAAGGCCCAAAGAGTGGGGAACCAAAGACTAGGGTGCTAAACATCATTCTATGACAGGCATCCAATAGGTATTTACAGAGCACAGGGCCGAAATAGCAACAATCTGCAAGATTAGCTCCCCAACAATCCCTCTACGGCATGCGCCGCGTAGATAATTAATTATTGCCTTACAGAACACGTCCTAAATGTGTTTGTGTGTATGGATCTATTCATATCAGCTTAGTATACAGCACAATGTCAAAGAAGAGGATCGGGAGTGGGGAGCTTTTGTTATGCCAATCTTTATAATGGGGATGGCCTGCCTGCCTTGAAAAACAGCATCTGAAATACTTGCCTTTACCTTGGATTATAGTGAATACACAATTATCAGGTATTTTCCGAATGTTTTAAAGGTTAAATGGGAAGGTGAATTGAGGTAGAAATACTCATTCAATCATTCAAGTTTTGATGGCATGTCTTCTTTGGAATCCAGCACTCGAAATCCTAACCTTTTTCCTCGGATCAAACGACGACCACTGCCACCCATGGGAAGTATACAAATATCCAGTACCATGTTTGCGCCTGTATGTAATTTTTGTTTTAAATGAGTTTGATAATAAGGATGGGATTGTGTGTTCATGTCTGTGTTGGTGTGTGTGCGTATTTGTAATATATTCATCAACGTAGCTTGATAGAAATAGAAGCAATGGATTACGTGTTCAGAGGACACATCAGGGATACACGTAATTGAATGAGGGTAATACACGTAAACTAATCATATTAATTAAGTATACGTCATGATAACATAATTTGACCACGAAACGCATATATAAAGCGACCGGTAAACATATACAAAACAACGTTCACACACAGGGGTATTCGCAAGGCATTTGTTTGACACTGACTTCTGAGCGTCTGGCGTTTCAAGAATCGTGGGATGGGGTGTTACAGGCATATTGCTGGTGGTGGTCAGACGAAATACGATATAGAGAGCTTGTTCCTTGTTTGACACCGATTGTTACAAAAAAAGAAACCCCATCCCTTGTTCAACCTCTCCTCTTTATGTTGTACTACTGGTCCGAATAGAGAAAGATCTTCTAACGATTATGAAAGTGAATTGAGTTGTATGTTCTATAACTGGACTAGACCATTGGCCAGAGAAAGGTCACAAGCTGCTATCAAACATTGATTGATTCATTATACTGGGCTCGAACACCAGCCACTGGCACCGATGGGGAGTAAGCAGATATTCAACCTCATATACAGGCATATTGATATCAACTAAAGTTTAGTTTAGTATGGCACGGGGCCACTATAGTGGAGTAGTCCGTAATGATTGATTTCTCCACATCAGCGAATGGTCTGTAAGACATGTTTGCTAAGCATTGGGCCACGCTAAGTTTAAGCTACATGTTTGTGCCTGTATTGATTCAATTCCCAAAATGGGTATGACAGTCTGGGTGCAATTTAGTGTGTGTGTGTGTGTGTGTGTGTGTGTGTGTGTGTGTGTGTGTAGCTACAATGGTGGGTGTAGGGAGGAGCCGATATTGATTTAAGTTTTATGAATGATCGAAAAAAGGTGGAGAAATAAACCGAGAAGCAGCCGACATTTCTGTCAAAGTTCAGGACCGCCTTTCTGGCCATTATAAACGCCCTGTGACCGATGTAAAAATACACAATCTGACTGGTTACAAGCTCGTATTAAGATTTTCCAATATTCTGCGGACAAACCATCAAGATAAGGTTCAAAGGAAAACAAGACTGAAGGTAAAGAAGAGCAAAAAAAAAGAGATTCAGTAAAAGAGGTGAAAAGAGACGTGAATTATTCATGTGAGAAAATTGAAAGGAAGAAAGAAAGGAGGGGGCAGGAAGGGGGGCGAAAAGAAAGAAAAAAAGATGTTAGAGAAAGAGAGGAAAAACCATAGCAAAAATCTTTCAAGAGAAAAAAAAACAATTCCTCCCACCAAGAAAAGGAAATCTGAGGAAAATATAAAAATGATAACTGTGAACAAAATAGGAACGAAAAACCAAGCCGAAAATAACATCGAAGGGAAGAAAGATATAAATTTAAGAAGAAAGAATGAGAATGAATGAGGAAAGAAAAGAAATATAATTAATCAAACAGATCAGACAGAAAAGATGAATAGTTGGGCAGCTAATTGCAAAATCGTTCAGATTGTGATACAAGGATGACATTTAGGCTTCTTATTAAGAAATTAACGTTAGCCACTTGAAAATCCAATATGGCCGCCATTTCTCAAGATGGCCATCAGAATATGGCTACTGGATGCAATTTTCTTCATATAATCAAAACAAACTCTCCAAAATTAGTATTTGAGGGGTCTATTCCTATATTTTCAAACACTGGGATTCTATTTTCGCAACATAGATTATATGATTGATTTATTCATTATTTTGTTATGTCTGAGTTGTCTACTATTTTACTTCGTTTTTCATGGCAATTGGGCCTCTGAATGCATCATTGTGCACTCATTGAACCTTAGAACTGGCACGCACAGCCACAAAGTGATATCATTTGCATCTTCCATGGCATTCGGTCTTATTTCGTAAGCTGTTGGCAACACTTCGCAATAGGTTGGAGTTTCGCGAAGACGACTGTGGCCCGATCATGCACATTCCAAGTGTTCCATGCAGACTTCTTTCTTTTGCCTAGAAATATTGACACTACATCACAACCACGAAAACCTTGGGAGAACAGGATTCCTCTTGTTTTTTTTTCTAGCAGAAGTACAGAGCAGATCTCATGAATAGTTATCGTCCTTGGCCAAAGGTAATCCACAGTTTAGTCAAACCCAGCTCTTTAGCACGATACTCCAATAACAATCACATCTGTGTCATTTTTTTTAATCATCACTACCTTGCTGCTATTCAGGACTGAATCTTTTGCATGCACAAACATCCGTGTATCTGACTCTTCATGATAACAGGGAGATACATTGTTTAGATATATTGATAGGACTGTACATTATCCACTTTGGTCATAACGATGGCATTTGTTGTTTGGACACCAACAATTTTGTTTGCTATAAAATGAAAGAGCTCCATTTTGTTGGTGTCAATTATAGGATGTTTTGATGAAGCCTGTCACCCTTCTGATTCCCTGTCCTCGCTTTGTTCTTGCCTCAGCCCTCAGACTGGATGGAACGTAAGCATCAAAAATTATATATGAGCGCTTGTACTTTGTGACATAGGCCTTTACTGTAGGAATAACATCTTGCATGGCATACTGACTAAAGGTTTTTGATACTCGGGGTGGCCAAGGCATTCATTGATGCTGAGCCATCGATGACAATAGCAGCTGCCGCTGGTTCAAGATCTGGAATCTTGACTTTGGATTCAAGGTTACATGCAGTTGTCCATTGTCACTCAGAGATGCAGGGAATTGATTGTTTTCATGCTGAAATGATTCTGTTAGGTCATACCCCCTCTTTGACAAAAGATGAACAGTTTATAGGAAAGATGGAAGTCTTCCATCAGCATATTTTGAGTAGAGCTTCTTCTCTTTTGAAAGAGTTCATTTGTTCTTCTTTATTGGCTGGCGAAGTTTGCATTGAATCTCGGATTCAAGTGCTTTCATGAATACATGACATTAAACTATATATATATATGTGTGTGTATGTGTGTGTGTGTGAATAAAAAGGATAAATATACATAAGTATATGTATTTCATAATTATTTTATTATAAAAGTACTCAATACAAAGAAGTAGAGCAAAAGTATGAATATTTGACAAAAAGGCTCATACAAAGTTTAAACCCCGTTTCACTATCAAAGTAGATTTTCAAATGAGCACTGATAGTAATGTTCCTTTCATTATATGCCAATAAAAATATCGAAGAGAAAATAAAAAAGAAAGACGCGAAAAAGGAGAGAAAAAGGGGGAGAATGAAAAGGGAAAAGAAAAGGTAAAAGGAAAAGAAATTATATATATATATATACCAAATGTAATACACGATTATATGTGTGTGTGTGTGTGTGTTTCAGTTCGTAAATGAGCGATTTACTTATCTTCTTACTTCTCTTCTTGCAATCGATATTTCTGCCTCTACTTCAGATCCACTTCCGCAATTTCGCACGCACATGGTGCAGGCTCGTGACTCTGAATCCTCTCGTTCAAGTATTCCAATAAACAAGACACTGTCCTTTTAGTGATGAGCTGAACCCATTTGGCCAAAGCCACGATTTTACTGCTTAAACGGATAGCTCGTAAACAAGTACGTGATATTTTGTGATAGGTTCGAACATAAACACACACACACACACATTTATACACACACATATATATATATATATACATCATCATCATCATCATCGTCATCATCAGCCGTTATAAGTCCACTGCTGAACAAAGACCTTTCCAATATCCTTCCATGACGACCTATCTTGTGCTAACCTATGCCAAGTCTTACCGGCAAACCTTTCTACCTCGTCCCTCCATCTTGTGTCTGGTCCTTTCCCACTTCGTTTACTGTACCATGGCCACCAATCGGTTAGTCTTTTCCCCCAGCTATTGTCATCTCTTCTTGCTAGGTGGCCATCCCATAAGCGTAGAGTATACAACGGCTGCATAATACCAGCAATGACTTATGGATGCGAAACATGGAAATTAACCAAACGAGCTGAAAACTAGCACAGAGAGCCATGGAAAGAGCAATGCTAGGTATAGCTCTAAGAGATAGAAAAAGATCAACATGGATCAGAGAGAGGACTAGAGTGAAACATATTATACAACTAATTAATATTAAATATGCAAGTTAGGTTAAGACTTTTCATCTGTTTTGCTTAATTTTCATACGAATTCACTTGCCCTTTAGGAAACTGTGTTTCCCGTCTACAATCGACCAATATATTGACCAAACTATTACTACTCTATCCCGCCATCAGACTTGCCACCTCTTTGATCTGAGTGCTATTAGAACCCATTTAAACAAACACACACCCTTTCAAATTCCCATACGCCAAATTCTTGTTAACAACACGCTCATTATAAAACACATCCACTGTAAAAAAAGACTCGCCAGAATGGAAGCACTTCTAATAAAATTTAAAAATCCAACCCTTAACAAAATCTCTTCTGGTCATAATCAGGGAGTTTTAAATGTGTTTAACAACTAAGATCAGAAACCCCCGCTTTGCATTCGCCCATCACTTGCCTTGCACGCCTACTAACCAATGGTATTAATTTTGGCACTATTTAAACCGTGCAATCAATAAGATTTCACGATCCTGAAAATGACTGAACGCACAGTCGAAAGCGCCCGATCCGATATATCGTTTGGACGATATTTATATAAATTGAATCTGAACATACGTTCTCTTAAACAAGAAAAATTAACAAAAAGGATGAAAAGGTTTTCCTTGTCCGTCGTATTTAACCAAACTTGCATTAATGAAGGATTACTGCCCAAATACACAATATATATATATATTGGATATCTATATATCTATATGAGAGTCTGAGGAATTCGACCCCAGGTAAAATGCAAAAAGGTACAAACTTGCCCCACAGACGAGAATAATGTGTATATTCTTACTCCATAACAACCATCTTGTATATATCGATAGAGAGATAGATAGATAGATAGATAGATAGATAGATAGATAGCTGGATAGCTGGATAGATATCTGTACGATTCAGGTATTACAGGTTTTATGTGTACATGGAGGCTGGGCTTAGTATGTTACTACTAAGCTAGTCTTAGTCAGGGAAATGATGATTAGATTGTATGCACAGTACAGAAATAAGCTAAGCTTAATAAAGATATATTCTAAGCTTATATCTTTTTTCCATGCCCGACCTGAGGCGTCGGTGGTATATATACAACTATCCCACTCACTAGGCAGGCTAAAAAAAGCTCAGTAAATGTCTATAATAGATTTTGTCTAGATAACATGTTATAAGATGAAAAGAAGACTAGCTGAAAATTAATAGTGAAAATACTTGTTTGCTATAACTTTACTTTTAGCTAAATAGTATTGTACAGTTTACACCATGCGAGTGTCTGATGAGTATAACTCGATAAATCAGACAGCGATATTTTCAAAACACGAATATGCAAGGTGTAATGCATCCCGATTGTGACATATGTAGCCAAGAGCTAGATACTTGATTATATGTCAAACCCATACTAAATATTGTGATATTACCATGCCATGTTAAAGTTCTCGCACGACGTGATCCCATTGTCTGGTGAATTGGAATTTATCATAGGATCCTCGTTGCGGAGCAGTGGTTCACAACCAAGTATTGGCAACCATTACTGCAGCGGTGAATTCGTTCCTCAATGGGCGATTATGACATACACCAGAAGTCACACTGGTAGAGTAGCAATAAGAACCAACATGAGGACACTAGTCTGAATAGATTAGTGTATAAGGAAGGATGACATAGGAAGAGAATGTTTTTAAAAAAGAGGAAAAACAGTAAAGAAAAAGGAGAGAAAAGAGAGACAATGTATGAGGAAGAAACAGAGGGATTTCTTCCAGGGAGAAAGACAAGGGATATCGGTTAAAGTGCCGATTATAAATCTTTAGTTATCTTTTCATTGCCCGATTTAGGAATTGATTTGAAGATAAAAATAAAAAGATACTTCTCTCGCTTTTTTAACGTCTTGTTTCGAGCGCATGCGCAAATGAAACTATTAATTCTGGTCTGCGACGCGCATTGACAGTGTCAGTGCATCAGACCTTTTGTTTTTGTCGGTGTATGGCCATAGATTGTGTATAAAATCATAGCGGTAGCATTTGGTGTTTAACGATGGCCGGTTGGCAAACAATGGTGCTTGAGATTTTTCTTTGTAGCAGATTCGCTCGCGATGTGCAAACATTGATCCATAAACCGTTATCTAAATATTAATCTAAATTACCTTAAATCGAACAACGTGCATCACACATACATTTCTCTCCCACTTTCCATTCTGGAATGCGCATATACACTTATGG
>VCCN01000724.1:10355450-10366103 GCA_006491835.1 Architeuthis dux | reverse complement strand
CGACAAAATACGCAAACACATATGGCTATTCTTTTCAAACAGTCATTATTCATTCTCAAAAAAGAAAAGGTTTTTTATAATTATATAAATAAATTAGAACAAAGCAAATCTTATTACTTGTTCCTGTATCTTTTTAGATTAACGTTACTTTTGAATTTTTCACATTTTATTTATTTAATTCTTTTACAAAAAAAGTTTTAACTTTTTTACAAAAAATAAATGAATGCGTAGTTTTAATTTGATGTATATATATGAATAAATATATATAAATAATTTCTATGCCGTAGCGAAAATCGACAATGATTTAAATGCTGAAAATCGCTGAGGTTCTTTCAATAAAAAATGGCTAATTAATCTAAATAAACTGCTACAATGTTAAACTTCAATACACAGGTAGGTTTACGTTCCAAAACAAAATAAATCATGAGCCACGGACTCCAAAGCATGAAAGAAAATTACGGGCCGGGCACGGCCGGTTATATAAAAAAAACTTTTTATCAGCCCGTCTAATCGCGGTGCACGTATACACACATACATAGTTTTCTTCAATCGTGGTTAGATTTAGAGTAAAAAGGTTAATATGTCGTTCCCTTCATTCAAATGTCTGCGTTCCAAAATTCTCTCGTGATCTGTCAGTTTTCAAACGAATTGACTAATCAGAGCGTAATGGAGGCAAATCGTGAATTAATAATTATACTGTGGATTACTAATTGTACTCCAGCTTATTATTGTTGCTTTTAAGAAGTAGTTTCACGTTAAATATCTGGTTACTATTCAAATATTTCTTCGGACGATTGAACTCATTCTTGTTGTTTGTGTTTCGTTGACGTTTCGGCCGATCCATTCTTTGGCCCTCCTCGGATGTAATATCCGAATGTGATGGCGGTAAACAGAAGTGTTTAACTTCAAAGGAGGCAACGCTTATAACATAGAAAAGAAGGACACTTCTCACCACAGAAGTACAGACAATTACCGCAACACCTCCCAAAAATACATAACATAGATATTCCTTTGCGACCTATAGTCAACCGCCTGGGATCTGCTTGTCATCTACTGAGTCGATGATTTGCTGACGTTTTAAAACCTCTATCGGATAAAAAAAAACCCGCCACACGTGAAGAACTCGGACTGATTAGAGGGGTGTCCATGTCCTCATTACTAATGGTGAGCTTCGGTGTGGTCAATCTTTTTAGAATGGTCCCAATTGAGGAAGCCTTGCTCATACTACGAGACAAGCTGGAAAATGCCCCGGAGGATCATACCAGCATGCCCGTCATTAGCTTGTTAACGTTTTGTGTGCGAACCTCAATTTCAACTTGGTCCCGATATTTTCCAGTAAGACGGCTTGGCAATTTCTCCGATTATCTCTTTTTGAGGATCAGGCCTTAAGCTCATAAACGCTGAAACCATCACTCTGGCTCAGATAGCTGGATGACACATTTTTACTATGGCCCCCACCAAGCTGACATACAAGTTTTCTTCGGCCACGTGAACTCAATTAGTCTTTTCATACAATTCATGATGGAAAAAGAAGATAACAACAACGTGCTCTCTTTTCTGGATGTTCTAGTGACACGCACGAAAAATGTCATTTATCTCAAATTTAACACAAACCTCTGTGTGAAAAAGGGTCTCGTTAGCTGTTTAAAAATCCGAGCAGCGGCCATTAGTAGTAAGATAGAGAAAGAAGAGTTGGCGAACATCACACAGACACTCAAAAGCAAAGGTTACCCGCCCCATACTGTTGCCATTAAGAGCAGTGGTAGGGAGACAGCCAAGGAGAACACAAAAGTTCCAATCCCCCCCCTCCAACGATACATGTACCTTGCTTGAGAGGAATAGCGGAGAAATACAAAGGATCTGATTTCGCCATAAATCAAGGTCGTTTTCGGTCGCTCACACACTCTTCGAAAAATACTAAGCAGGGTGAGCCTGATTCGCGATTCGAAACTTACAAACAATTGTATTTACGTCATCCCCTATAAATGTGGAAACATCTAACCTGGGGAAACATGATGCCTCCTCAAAGTCGGGCTCGAGGAGCACAGAAAAGCCATAATCAAGGGCGAGATAGAAGAATCTGGAATAGCTGACCATGTCTGGAGGGAGAAAGGAGATCACTTTCCTCATGTAGATTGAATGTATTAGTCAGACAAGTGTGGTGTTCAACCGTATGTGGATTCCGCTACTCAACAGGGACAAGGTATGGAAGCCCAAACCCGACAAGTCAAGGATGGCTGTGCTGTGTTGATATTGAGATCGTCACATATCAGTTCTTGTTGAAGTTCTTAATGAGTGTGTCGCCCGAAATTCTGGGAAGGGGAATGGTTGTCCCATGTTTATGTCTTTATTGCCAATGTTCAGAAATGCGTTATCTGTGGTGAGCGATGTTTATCTATTCTAAAGTCTTCACACACACTCACACATATATACACACTTATACACACACACACACACACACACACACACACACACACACACACGGAACTGTTTTCTTTTATTTGTCCAGCACGAACGCATTCGTACACGAACTAAATTCTGCTTACATACCAAGTTCACAAGTTCGCCCTATCCACACAAACACGTGGGTATACACACGCGCGTGCGCACACACGAACACACACACACAAGGATAAAGAAACTCCCAACTCCTTTGAAGTTAAACGCTTCTGTTTACCCCCATCACGTTCGGATATTACACATGGGGAAGGCCGAAGACTGGATCGGCCGAAATGTCGTGTTAACAGCACAAAAAACAAGAATGATTTCAATCGTCCGAAGAACTATGTGAATGTTAATGACCCTTCTCAAAACTCAAAATTATTATTTCATTATCATTTTTACTCCGTGTTATTATTGCTGATTTTTCATCCCAACAGTTTGGATAAATACACTCTTCAACTGCTAGAGTAAACGATTCTCTACGTCATGAGTCCGTTCTAGCGCTAGCATAATTCATCTAAAGTATTGCGATAAAGAACAATGGTAAGACGATGGAAAACCAAACAAAAGTTTCTTCCTAAAACGATTTAACACTGACATGTCTGAATAACAAAGACCTGCAATAAACTGATCATGCTTCAGGCAGCGGAAAAGTGCGCTCATCTGTTTCGCATTCGGAAATCCAATCAATAGAATTTAGCTAAATACCCAAACTAAGAATTAATGAACATGTGAGAATATTCATTGAATTGCTTTTATTTTATTTTCAAAAACTTTTAGTGGATCTGAGATAATGGAAATTTCAACCTACCCACCAAAGAATGACGTAATATATTTCTCTGTTGCCAGAAGAGGTTATAGGATTCTCCCACAGTTCTCTTCATATTATGTTTGTTGATTGTATCAAAAATGTTGGGATTACATTGGAGGCAACACACAATTACTTAAGAAGGCCGTAGAATGTGTAGGCTGAAACGTGGTGATTAAATCAAAAGCAGCGGAAATCCGAACACGTCTTTGAATGATAATGACTTTTCTAAAGTTACTAAAAATGTAAAGTCTGTAGAATGTGTCGTCCGATAAGTTACGATTAAATTTAAAACAACACATAGAATGAGTTCAAAAGTTCAATAGTTAAAAAAAATCTTGGAATAATAATGTTTTCAAAGTTACAGACAGTATAACAGGTGGAAGTTTAATTGCTGTTTACATTCAAAGAGTCTTATGTTAAAAGTATATCTGTCGAGATTTAGAAGTTAACTTTATTTTTTGCAATTTGATGAAGCAACACAAATGGTTAGAAATTTCAAGCAGAATTGTTCAACATTATCAAAAAAAAGTGTACTAACCCTTATTTTCCACTTCTGGCTCAGAGAGAAGGGGCAAAAATCAACCTTGTGATAGCACAAAAAAAGTTAATGGATTTGTATTTAAATTTATGGAAGAGGTACTTCCATTTTTTCATTCAAATTTTATTTTCAGCCTATCAAAACGGGAGACTTGTTAAAACCACAAGTATTAAAAATCATTCTCTCTTCAGAGAAGACAGATCGTTGAACGTTTGATATAAAAGAACTGTGAAAAAGTACCTTTCAGGACTAATTATCAAGGAGAAAATTGTTATTTCGTGTGAAGAGGTCACTCTTCACATTATTACAAATTACACCTCCCTTGAACTTAGGTACGAGTGAATTGTACCATTTAACTTTTACTCTAAAAATAGTATCCTGTTACGACACTGCGGTTTTAAAGTGCGGCGCCGAACGTCGGCAAAACAAATCGTAAAAGAGGGATTTGTGGCAATTTTTAAAGGAGACCTTATAAAGTATTGGACAACGACTATTTTTAAAGGTAAGGTTGCCTTTTTTGCCTTTTCTTTTCTCTGTTATGCCGGCCTGTTAACAAGGTTACGTCCGCTACTGATATTCCTACTGGTCTACCCCCTCCCCCCTGTTGGCCATTTTCTTTTTGAAAATTCCCAAAACATGTGGAAAAAAGTGTGGAAAAAAGGTACTGGTTGTAATGTTCCTTTATATAAAAACAGGACTCATGGCCACCATAAAAAAAGAATCTGCAACATTTCTCTTAACTGCCAGGCATATATTGCTAATACAATCATTCATATATTGGATAAAATGTATAATCATATGTCTCCATGCACACATCAAAATTCGAAAAAATAGGGGTCCAACTGGAAGTAATAGGTAAAGCTAAATTTGGTACCGTTACAAGCGCAATTTGTAATCCACTTTAAGGAAATCTTTTTTCATGGGTCAATATGTAGAGGGCACTTATTGCTGAAAAATAGATTTTGTTCCCTTTGTCATATTGTTCTTCATACGTTTAATCAGTTGTCGATTTGTAAGGCAGGAAAAACAGAACGTTCCTTTTCAACAGCTAAATATGTTATCTATAGATAGAATAAATTGCGACGGAGCAAATACCATTGGACGAACCATCCAAGAAAACCTAGATAATGTCTCTGTTGCTAAGGCAAAGATTCCGAGAATCAAACAAGTGAAATAATTGCAGTACCTTAAACGGAATTAAACTCAACAATGAGTCGATTCCTATCGATCCACCAGTGTTGTTTTCTCGGCTGATTGTGTTAATTGAGCGTAAAGAAACTGCTATTAACTGACACCTATTCATACATCTCTTTTCAAGGACAGCTAAATGAGTCATCCAGACAAGTCATCATTAGCAAAGTCATTATTGGAAGAAGTTATGGCATCGGAAGAAGATAAACACAAGGCATCATTTGTAAGTGTGGACCCTGATCCTGAATGTCCTAATGATTCCCCCAACTCTTCAGAATCATCTTATGTGCTTGACAAAAGGGCATTGCTGCATCGTCTTTTAGAATGGAGGAACGTACATGGACATAATACAACGGTACCGTTCTCATGTTCAAATACGGTATATGATCGACCGTCTTTGATGGTTATGAAGAGCAAAGTTCAAAAGATCATGAACAGTCACGAAGATCAAAAGCTCACACGAAATGTCCAGATGGTGTTTTTACAGAGGTAACTGAGGTTCAGCATGCGAAGCAGCTGTTCCTGACAAAGGATAAAGACAATCAGTTTGCACTCGAAATACTTTACAGAAAATAGACATGAAGTCCATCAATGTAGATGTGATGCAGATACTGCAATTGTAGACGGTGCTCTGTGCTCTGGAATATGCCTGTAACAACAAACCAGTTACAGTTGTTGCTGAAGACGACAGACATACTTATTGTGTTACTCCACTTCTGAATTGGGGGATGTGTTAATGAGCTCTGAGCCAATGAAATGACATAAACTGAGGGATTCAGCATCAGACAGATGGCAGAACTGGATAGAGAGATTGTCACGAAATTGGTTGAGAACGGGGAAAAGGATGTTGCTGAAATCTGTTCAGTATTCGACAATACCAATTCTACACAAGATGACGTTGGTGAAGCTGGAATTAAGCTCTTTGCTATAATGTATGGAAAGCCATGGCGTTCAAGCCCCCTTGCAGATATTAAAATCCTCAGATTTAGTAAACTTCAGATTGTCCAACAGTTGCTGCTCATCATATTATAAGTGCTAAGAAGAACGAGAGTTTGACGTACCTTCGAAATGTCAGCAATAGGAATACAACCAGAATGTCGGCCTCCAACAGGATTCAGCTCGTCAACACAGCTTGCGTGTTTATTTGCAGATACTGTTCGTGAAAACCTTGATGAACACTTCAATCGAACCAACTGACTGGGGATGGCACCGAGACGGTAGGTATAATTTCAATAATAACTTTTTCTCTTAGGTCTCCATAATTAGAAGGCACTGGAGTTGGAATAGTCAGGGACTAGAAAGATTACCGAAAGTCGTGTTTTGAATACTAGGGAGGTTGTAAAATATTTCGATTTTTATCATAGGGAGGAAGAGGTTTTCTCACAGTGAAATTTGAAAATATATAGTTCAAGTAGAATTACCTTTTCCTCTCAAAAGTGTTAATGAAAGGAGGTTTGGAATGTCTTGCGTGCTAAGTTTTCAAACCATTAAATGTTGGGTTAGGGTTCTATTTGAGATACACGAGTGGACGTATTGATCTTACCCTGGTAAGCATCTTTAAAACACTTATTTTTAGATAATTTCAACAGTGAGATTTAGTTGTGTTCAATACCACATATAATGGTAACAATATAATCCTTCAACTTAAACAAATTTGAAGTTTATAGTACTCTGCCTTTTCAGAATGACAACCTACTCTGTTAGGTTTTCAAAGTGTTTTCTTTTACGCTATTCTTCAATCCATGGGATTCTTTAAAACCTGTACATGTATCACGGCTACGGCTTGCCCTTGCAATTTAAGCATCCCAATAGATGATATCAGTAACTCACTCAGAGAAATTTGAGTAACTACATCAATGATTCCTTTAAGTTAAAAAGATGTGCATGCTTAATTCAAAGTGTGGTGAGATGCAACTATAAAACAGAGACGAAAAATCCGTGTGGTACCACTTCCAACTCCTGCCTCAAGAATTGGGTGTGCTTGCGTTACTGCCTGTGGCCAGTGCCATGGAAGAGGGTGTAATAACGAATGTCCCATGGACTTAGAGAAAGAGCCCTCTGACGGCGATAGTAATGACCCTTTAGATTGAAGCATTTTTTACATGCTCTTCTTATAAAAGATATTGTGAAGATTATATCTAATCCTCCTTTCTGATTTCTTCCTAATTTACTTGAGTAGTTGAGTTCTTAAATTTGTAATTACTTTCATATGGTGAAGCCCACAGTACAGAAGTTTTTCGGTTAACCAAATATTTTCATGAGTTACAGACAAAAGATAATGGGTGGAATCCGCCTCCTGGTGAATCCATCCCCCTCCCTTTTTAAATGTAATGCTATTTCATATAAAAATAGTATACACACGATCTGACCAAATCTTCGGCTGCCATCTTTATTTAAAAATGGCCGCCATAAAAATTTAGATCGCGTGTGTCCTGTTTTTATATAAAAGAGCACTAAGAAATCTACCAGTATGCGAGGTTTTACACTTTTTTCACGCTTTGAACAATGCTGGTTTAAATGTCAACTAAACTGATGTACTATAATGCGAATTTAGTTTTTTCATAGCAGCCATTTTGAAAAAGAAATTGCGTTCGGAGTTTTGGTTAGAACGTGTCTAATCTTGGTTTCGTATGAAGGAGCATTAAAACGTCTACCTGTATGCAAGTTTTCATACTTTTCTTTACATTTTGAACAATTCTGGTTGGAATTTCAATTTAACTATATTGTGTGTGTCTCCTGTTTGTATATGAAAGAGAATCAAATAATCTACCAGTGTGCAAGTTTTCAAATTGTTTTAACGTTTTGAAAAATTCTGGTTGAAATTTCAATTATTCTACTTTACTATATTGCCAATTTGATGTTATGGCGACCATTTTGAAATAAAGATGGCGGTCGCAGTTTTGGCCAGATCGTCTGTATCCTGCTTTTATATAAAAGAGTATAAACGATCTACCACTATGCAAGTTTTCACACTTTTTTGACATTTTGAAAAATTCTGTTTGAAATCTCATCTAATCTACGGTACTAAATTTAAATCTTTTTCAACAAAAACTGCTCCCTACATATCGACCCATAAAAATGTTTCCCCAAAGTGGATTGCGGTGGGCTTTTAGTATGTTAATCTACATAAGATTGCACTTTTAACGGTACCAGATTTAGCTTTACATGTTAAAATTCCAGGTTAATTATCTTTTGACTGGACTAATATTACTGTGACAAACTTTAACACGATGGAAATTCCGATTCATCTTCATAATGATTGCGAATTAAATATATACTACTAAGTTGTGAGAACTTATAATATAACCGTATTCTCAGACATGATACAAACTCGTATGCCATTACCACATGAACTTGTTATTTCATATATCAATGCTTGTAACATTTTGACAATCAAAATCAGGAACTACTGACATCTTCGATTATTTACAACAAAGAAGCTGTACTGTGTTAATAGAAAAACAATAAGTTTACGGTTGCTATTTAATGAACAGTCTGTCGTTGGATTGTTAGGAAATTGCTAGAATGTTACTTTTGATAGAGTTGCACTGTGTTAAACTGTTTGTGAGGACTGACGATTGAGAGAGACATACAGGCAGACCGGACAGACAGACAACCAAACAGATAGACAGGTCACTTTTGGAGAGATAAAAATGAGTCGACCGTCTTGACAGTTCTTATATCTTGGCTGGTGGAGATATCATTGTTTGTATCGTCTGTCGGGAACTGACTCACAAATGCTGGGTCCAGACTGCGTTTCCTGGTGCAGCAAATACTGATTGATTCGAAAGTATGTCCTTCTGCGCCCGGTTTTGATTGGTCAGAGTGATAGTGTGTTAGGACCAACCTTTTTCTTAAAAATTAATAATACCCTTTTTTTGTAGTCGACACTTAGTCTAGGCATAAGCAGTAGAAAATTCTTCGAGATGTTAATCTCTAACAATATATTTGCGCTAAGATAAGGTTCCTTTTCTCTGATATTTTCTAAAGCTCGAATTTCTGATAATTGCTTCTAAATCATAGCTTTTTGAATAATTCGACCGAGAAAAGATATTTGGTTTGTCGGAGGAATTGGCCCGGACATTAAAGTTAGTCAAAATTACTCACCACCTGTTAATTTAAACGAAATCAAACAAGTATACGATAGTCCGTATTGATGTAATAATTACTGCTTTCTGACGATCTTTGAAGTTCTCATAATTCATGCATAACTGTCGCTAATGTAGATTTCATAATGGGCTATTCGCAATTAACAAATTATATTCCAGCAATTAAAAATGAATGATTGAAATAATGAACATCCTACAACCAAAGATTTAACACAAAACATGTCCTTATCAAAAATCATACAAAGTATTGTTGTTTTTTTTCCATTTTAATAATAAATAAAATGCATGCTATTTTTACGCTAAAATTGTATTGGTTTATATTGAAAGAATAATCAGCTTTTAATTTATTAAGCACCTCGAGAGGATTGACATTATAAAGAATGACCTGCAAAATTAACATACGAACAGTCACACTATGGCAGGCACTGAATATACTTGGGTAACAACTAAGTTTATATCAACTTACTTATCTTAGTCTGACACAAGACTAAAGTAATGGGGGACTCAGTGAGGATCGAACTCATTATAGTAGTAATTGTCTGAGACCAGCACGCATAATCGTCATTCTACAATCGGCGCGTATAGTAATAATTTATTAAATGCAGCTTCGTCTGGCATATACCCATAAGCGGAAGAACGTAGCATATACTAGTCCATTTGGGCTAAGGTTCGTGAATATGATGAAGAGGCTAAACTGACCTTTTTCATGGCAATGGGCAGAGAGAAGACCTTTGATGTCCTGGCGATTTGTAACTGACATACTTGCACTAATCTGTCTCTAAAATAACAAGTGATTCGTTTGACCAACCAAACTACCGACAATTAAGTATGGTCGGTCAGCCTGTCTTCGTCGACTGGTCAGGGTGCCTAGTGACTTAATTGGTTTGTGCACGTAGGATACTCATCAGTCGGGATTTCTTTGATCATCGATGGTCAAGAATTGTGATAGAGCGCCTTCTCTCTTTCGAAGTGTCCGTCCATCTCCTCCCTCTGGCATTCATGATGCAACGGTCCTAAACGTTGCTATTGGTTCGATTTGGTCTGTTCATTGGTTGCAAATTAGCCGTTCGAACGAGGCGGAAATGTCTCTAAAACGGGCTTTAATGAAATTCCGTTTTGTCTCCGAATAAAAATGTTCGGATAATTCAAAAAGACTGATAACACAGAGTGTGCAATATCTCTCCGGATATTTCACATGTTTATCGAAATCATTCCACCTGGAAATAAAGAACCTCGTTTCTATTAGATTTGTTTTTCTTTCTTTAAGCATACCCACGTATATATTTAAAAAGCACCTCGTGAACACACACACACACACACACACACACATTTATATATAGATGATATTTCTTTATTGATCCACAACGAGCTGTACAACTGGTTTCACTCTCTGGATTATTCATGTGGATATAGTCTTAGTTAAGAGTTCCAATTTCTCCTAAAAAAGTTTTTTTCAATCTTATAATTTGTTGATTTTCATATCCATTCATTGTTCTTGTGGATGAGGCCAAAGGAATGGATTTCCTTTTTTGTGTAAGATATTTGCTGCCTTGGGCTGTTAG
>VCCN01000724.1:10214633-10225484 GCA_006491835.1 Architeuthis dux | reverse complement strand
AGAATAACCACATGTTATTGCAAATGTTTTATAGCAAGGCATGCATTTAATCATGTTTGTGGTTCTGAATGTTAAATTTCTGGGAAATGTTTTTTCATAGAATTAAATTGTTAAATGAAAAAAATCCTTCTAAAATCTTGTTCGGAATCGGCGAACTAAAATTGCTATTTGAAAAAGTTGCCAAACTATTAAGTTAATTTGGATATTGAGAAGGGGGTTCTCAAAATCTTTAATGACCCCTGCTGACTTAAGCAATAAATTACCAATTTAACAATTTAATTCTAATGATCCCTGTATGATTAAAGTAATAGATGGTGATGTTAGATGCTACGAGTAGAACAGTAATAGTGTTGAATTGATCTCTTTCCTTTTTAGGGTGTCAACCAAAACTGTCACCAAAACTGTCAAAATAGGTTTCTTCAATGTCATGTATGTATGTATCAAGAGTACAGGCAACACCAATGGAGCTAGAGGGCTGAACATTTCAACAATTACTCTTTATGTCTAGAAAAACGTTTTTTTAAATACCCCCCAATAGGTCTTTAGGATGGGGGTTCAATTTACAATGTAAGTTTATGCTAAATTGTTCCTTGGTTCGTGCCCACCGTTTTTTTTAAATTTGAAAAAAGGTGAGTGAAGAAACTTATTCATTCGTCACCCCTTTTTAAATTGATCCCACCCAACACGGCATGCGGCCAAAAGATGTTGGTAGCATGACGGTTTCTATTTAGTGACTAAGCAGACTTGTTATCTAAATTGTTAGATTCCAACATTGGAAGCCCAGTAGTCTTTAATGTTTGTACAAAATACAGACAATTACGTGAGGACTCGCCGTCCATCGTCCATTTATTTCCGATTTGCACCGTTTACTAGTGACTGTAGAAGTAGTTGTGATGAAAAGCAACTAAAATTAAGATGATAAGAAATACTAGCCAAAATTGATAATGGCTGACAGTACTTCATCTAATCAAAATTCAACATAATATTATTCCCCTGATATTAACAGTTGATAATAAAAAAGTGTATTTTCGATAATAGAATAAAAAAAGGTGAAAAGGACGTTTGATGAAAATTGGGTTTGTTTTCTAGTTTAAGAAGAAAACTGCCCACTGCTATCTGTGTTTACTGGATTCATAGAAAATAATGAACCTGTAATTATATCATAGTAAATATTATTACATGACTCCCAGAATAACATTTTAATTACCCTTAAAATGTTACTGCAAATGATCACAGGACTGACAGTAAACATTTGAATAATTGTGATGCTGTAGTAAAACAGTTAGCAAGTCGTCCGTTAACCATTTCCCACTGTAGTGAGTTCAATCCTCACTCTATGCTCCACAAATAGTGTTATCAAACTTAATAAATATATTTGCCGGTTTGGGGACGAGGTGTTTTTCCACTGGATATTCGAAGGTTGCTTTTCAAGGAATAGAGGTCTCCCCTACTTAAAGGATTGATGCAACACAATTCCTTGATGAACTAAATCTGAACAAAAGCATGTTATTTATTTAACCGAAGTGATATTTATTTTTCTGATCGTTATTTAAACAATAAACTTTCAGTAAAAATACGAGGACACTAGAGAGGTCATTTTTTTCCGTCAGCCAATCACACTTAAATTCCTGTTCATATTGACACTTACATCTTATTGGCCGAATCGGCGAAATTGCCTAATTAGTGAATAAAACCACATATTTACTTATTTTTTGTAAAAAGAAAATTTGGATTGTAAGAAAATAGTTGTTTTCATCCTTGTTCTGATTAAATAAACTTTTGATCAAATCAAAACTACGTATTTATTTATTTTTTGTAGAAAAAAAAGTTAAAACTGCGTATTTACTTTTATTTTTACAAAAAATAAATACGTAGTTTTAATGTAATCATAACAAGGACAAAAACAACTATTTGTTTTACAATCAAAGGTTTACGTAATCAAAGTGAAATCAAACTATTCGCTAATTAGGCATAACATATACATATCTATCACAAGTAAACTATGCAAAATTATGGCTACAAACTACGTGCCAAAAAGGATAATTTAACAAAGCCCAGTTGCGATTTCGTGAAACGAATTTTACAGCCAAGATGCAATTTAGTCCATTTGAAAGGAGTTCCAAATACTCACTTGGTCGTTATAAAGACTGCTCTGCTTCAAAATACCTAAAAGAAATTCGTTAACCAGTAGAACACAGTCGGCCGGTTCGGGTCACTCAAACAATAAATGTTATTGAACAAACGTCAGCACCAAATGAGAGCTGTATTTGAACTCTACTCAACCTACCGTCCCACTTCCTGCAACTTCTCATCTGTAGGCTCCAAAACACGGCCTATTTCTACCACGTGTTTTACTTCCTTTGTTTTATTAAATTTTCTTTTTAGATTTTAAACAGTCAAAATGGCTGTGCTGAAGATCAACAAATCAAATATGGCGGACACTAAGACGATGACATTTCAATTTATTTCTCCATTTCTCAATTCAAGGATAGGGAAGAAAAAAAGAAGAGAAATTGAAGAAAGCAAAATTCGCCACCGGATCCAGACAAGTTGCCCTCCACCCCCAACACACTAAAAGAAAAGGTGACAAAATGAAGAAAAAAATTGAATTTCTCTATAAAATTGATAAGAGGAAATTGAAGTCAGAAATAGGTATTTCTTTACGTTTATCCTCTGGTAATACCTTTTCTTGTGTATGTGTGTGGGTATGTTTTTCTTTTCTTTTTTCAAAATGCCATTCCTAAAATAAAAGTTGGCCATGTTTTTAGAGTTCTACAAACTCTCTTTAAAAGAAATGTCTGAAAAGAACAACATCTAATCACATGTCTATTAATTACACCTATTATTCTCCCTAGATATACATTTTGTATTTGCGTAGGCAGACGCCTACGTTATTGTTATATTATATGGATTTCCACACAAGTAGTACCTAGTCGCTATGAAAGCCACCATATACTACTGGTAGCTTTCACAGATCAAATGACATCAAGTCTCCTCAATGTTTCTGCACTTACCTTTATTATTATTTTCTTTTCTTGATTTTCTGTTTGATACAATCATTTACCAAGTCGTTTACCTGAGACCTAAGGTAAATGAAGGTTTTTCTTAGGAAGTTATTAAGCATTTGTTAAAAATATTATCCGTTTTCCTTCTACTCACTGGGAACAAACACGCACATATAATTGAAATAGTATTATAAAAGAGAAAAAGGGACAATTTAAACAAATACAAAGTTAATGTAAAGAAATACATAGAGAGAGTTTCACACAAGGACACACAAGTTGGGTAAATGACTTAGATAGGGGGCTATTGGATTGAGAGAGTAGTGCCCATTAGCACGATCTTTTGTATCTAAGATAAAGATGGATTTCCGGGGATTTTTTAAAGTCTTTTTCTTAATCATTCCTAGCGCTCCTCCTCCTCCTACTACTACTACTACTACTACTACTACTACTACTACTGGGATAGTGATTGTGTTTAAATGCCACATTCTTGCGATTTATATTTCCAGATCTTTATATTTTGTAAGTTTTTCAAATTCCTTTGCTGAGATGTTTTTATCAGACGGGATGGCCATATCTATACAATAGCATTTATGATCTTTGAAATCTTTTATTATTATATCTGGTCTATTGGCTTGTACAGTGCGGTCGGTATGTATGGTAAAGTTCTGCGTGGAGTAGGTTAAAGTATTGGCATATCTTCCAGTGAACGTATTGCCCCACCCTGTCATGCTTATTCTTACATTTGTCTGCTAGGGTAGACCAGCCGGATATTAGATGGTCAATAGTCTCCTCGGCTTGTGTACAGAAACGACACTTGCCCGTTCCTTAAAATATGTGCCTGGTCTTGTTAACAGGTGTGGCCTTGAGCGGCTAGGACAAACCCTTGTGTTTCTGGTTTCAGCCCAGAGCACCGCAACCACTGATGGGTCAGTTTTTTGTCAACATCAGGGTCTAGTGCTCCTAATGGGTATTGGTTTTCAGGTTGGTTTGGCCCTTTGGTCCTCGAATCCACAGCACCTTCCTTAATATCCTTGCCGACCCCAGCAACGCTATGATCTGGACAGCCTTAATTCTTCTTTGAATTTCTAACTCATCTAATCCTGATTCTTGTGTTTCGAGGACCGGTCCAAGTGCGCCAACTACCCTAATCATCTAGACATCCAGTCTTATTGTGAGTGTTTTTGGAACAGTTTCAGATGTGACAGCTATTGTAGGCACAATCCTAATCTTCACGTTCACACCTTTCGTAGCGCTCAAGCAAAATCTTGATATTTTCTCAATGTTTCGTTTCCATTCGTTTTCACCCTGTGGCCCGCTGGCACAGCCACATCCACGATCGGGTAAGTCCTTGTTTACGACTATCAAATCCTGTCTTCTCCCATAAATGCAGAGATTGTTCAGTCAAGTCGTTTGCACAGTTCCCAGTGTATGACTGTTTCCACTCTTTCATTCCTATTCATACCAAAGAAAGACGCCAGCACATGTCTCATCTATTGTCAGCAGAACTGTTTCCATTTATTTTCACTGCTACTATTATTACTAATTGTATCTTTACACCATAGAAATCAGGGGACGATCACTGTGGGATCAGGTGATAGCAAATGACCTCAAACCAACAGCACTCTCTTGGGTATTTGGCCCAACTTCAATAGTGCTATGATTCGAATTGTCTCAATTCTTCATACGATCGCTGATTCGTTAAATCTCTAGGTGGAAGCTTTTTAAAACACCCCCAATGTGTTAATGGAGATCCAGGTGGATTGTGGGAGTTCTGACTAATCCCAGCATCCCAACCATTACTACGATTATATATATTTATATTCATTTGTTTTTTAAACCTCTAGCTAGGTCCTGGTATTCAATATATTTTTCTATAATCCTCTCCCGATTAGTGCGCTGTAAATAGTTTTCGGCATACTAGAATCTTTTTTCGATGAAGGCTACGGGTAAAATTAGACTTCAAAAGACTTGGCTCTGTAGAACCCATTAAATCATGTTTATTATAATACTATTTTTTCTTGTTTTACAATTACTTTATTAAATTAACTGGCCTCTATAGATTGTGAGCGCAGTACCAGTATTATCGATTCTAACTGTGCATTCAAAGACGTGAATTTACGTAATTCCATCGATTTTTCATTTATGCATTTTAAGTCACTTTGATTCCCTTTTTTTTGTTTTTAGTGTATCCCATTTATATTATACTTTCTGCCACTAGCCATACTCATATCTATATCTATCAGCCTCTCCATATCTATGTAATTCTTATCATATCTGTGTTAATATCTATCTCAGTCTAGCCTTATCTATCTCAATTTCTCCGTGTCTATATCAGTTTCCGTCTGTGTCATGCTGTATCGATATTTACTAAGATTTAGCTTGGTAAAGCACAAGGCAAATCTCAGTGTGTATCTAGCTTATGTTACAGTTTTTGTTATATCTATCTCAATCTCTTACAGACCTTGTACATAAACTACATAAATATACACAGAAGCAAACATTGGCAGCTCTTCTGTGAAGCAATGGTTATCGAATTAGTCTCCCAAATCATCTGTAGTAAATTTGGTGTTCACTTGGTTACCTACAGTTGTTGCATTGGGTTAGACTAATCTAAGCTTAGTAAATATCTACACACAAAGCTTTGCGCATGCGTGCGTGCTTAAATAGGTGTCTTCGTGTACCGACGTATAGACGCTGGGATGCTTCACCGTGCAGTAGTGGTTAACAAATTAGTCTAGCAGAATCTTACAACTGAAGTAAGTTTAAACTTACTGAGATGCCCACCACACTTTGGTCCTTATGCCGTACTAAGCTAAGCTCAGATAACTGAGTCCACGTAAAAGACATGATTTCGAATACTTATTTCCAAGCCAGGCAAGTCCTCTTCACTTGACGCAACGCAATCTTCCTAACCTCATCCCTCAATTGCCATACTAACGTGAGCTTAATAAATATCAATAGGAACAAATATATATTTTACCAATTTTACTAGTCTTTTTTGTTGTAGTTGAATATGGAGATTGGCTTTTTGCTTTTGGGGGACATTAACTAAAGGATCATTTTAGCATAAACTTACATTGCAAATTGAACCCCCACTAAAAACCTATTGAGGGGGGAATTTTCAAAAAGATATGATAAGGAATACATGTTTAAATTTCAACCCTCTAGCTCCATTGATGCGGCCTTTACGCGTGATACGTACATAGACAACAAGCCAGACAAACTTACAAACTGAAGAAACCTATGTTGACAATTTTAGTCGACGGTTTCTAATAGATAGATAGATAGATAGATAGATAGATAGATATATAGATTTTGTTGGAAATAGATAAGCAACCTAAAACTTGTATTTAATTCTAGACACAAAACATGCAACAAATTTCCTTCCAAGGATTGCTTTCGATTTTTTTCAAGTAGCCAATGAAACGTCACTTCAGTTTAGCACACTGATTAGATAAACAGGCGAATAATGAGATAAACAAATTTGTTCGTGAGCACAAACGCCATCAACCATTTGGCAAATCATCATTCAGAAACAGCTAGCACATATTGCACACATTGCAGCCTGGAATTAGATAGATAGATAAGAAGAAACTTATTTATGAACAATCTGAGGTTTGCCGGTTCCGTTTTCGTAGCGATTGTGTCAGCCACCCTCCTCCTCCTCCTACTACTATTTATAAAACTCCTACTAGTAATACTGCTGCTACTACTATTACTAATTGCAATAATAGTAACAGAATGAATATTTCTCATCTCAGAAAACAATATTTTCACTTCTTTTCATTGATTCTTTCTCAATAAATGTTACCTCAATCGTTAACATAGTATACCAGTAATCTATCATTTAGATAGATTAGTTTTGTTAAATTAACTATGTGTATAACTTATAATGAGGCCAAATGCATGTATGATGCATTTAAAAGATTAGAACAATGAATTAATTCGAAATTTTCGCCTCAGAATTGGAGATTTCATCCGAGTTTAAAGTTTTGTGGCGCACTGTATATAACAGTGCGCCACAAAACTTTAAACTCGGGCGGAATTTCCAATTCTGAGGCGAAAATTTCGAATTAATTCATTGTTCTAATCTTTTAAATGCATCATACATGCATTTGGCCTCATTATAAGTTATACACATAGTTAATTTAACAAAACTGTTTTGAAAAAAAAGGTTAAAATTCTAGATCAGTGATATCAATCGGTTAATTAACACGTTCCACAAAATAAGCTCATAGCTTATTTCATTGTTTTATTGGAAATGTTATTGTTTTTGGGGGAGAAAAACAATTACTGTTAATTACTCCGAAAATCCGATCTGGCACGTTTTAAACGATTAATCAGGCACTCCATTCCAAGCTGCTAAGATAGCTATTTTGAGTTCCTGAGCCGTATTAACCCCCAATTCAAAAACCTTCCTTGCCAACCATCCTCATACGTTTCCAATGATGTTGAGATCCGGGATTTTGACTGACCAAACCAAGAGGTCTGTAATAGAATGGAATGGAGATAACTCTTGTTCGTCCATCTGGAAGTAAATGTATAACAAAAGAAAAGATACAAGAGAATCTCGTCTCCCCGAGATTTAAAAAATTGACGCGCGAAAGACAAAGGAAAGATTTTATGAAAATCTCGTATCCCCGGGATTTGAATTCGATGTGGAGGAGGAAGGGGAAAAGGAGGAAGACAGCAGTAGTAGCGCCCGAGCGGTGGAGGGTGACATATACGGAAGCCTGCTGCTCACAGCCTAGCGGAAGAAGGCGGTGGAAAAAACGGTTGATGTTTGGACTCGACTATTCCTTCGGACGCGAACGAAGGTTTCTCGCCGAGGAGATATAGGCTCTCCTCTTATTTATTTTGCCTTTTCTAAAGGACAAGTGACCAAATCAACATTTTCAACCATTTGAACATTTTGAAACCCACTATTTGATTTTCCTCAACGGTCAACCGGACTATTTTCTCTCCCCAGAATATTTTCTGTTTAATGTTTTGATATAAACTACAATTATTGCCCACCTGTAAAACCCCTGAGTTTGTGTGTTTTTGTTTTCCGGGTTGTTTATCTGTACGTACACATTATTTACATCACGTTTAATCCCTCATTCCCGTCTCGGTGTATAATTTGTTGTTTTGACCTTACCACACGATATACCACGACAGGTGTGTGTGTGCTTGAAAGCATACGCGCCGTGACAAGGTCTATACCTTGCTTTTGGAGAAATCGTTGAGTGACTCTTCCATCATGAATAGGAGCATTATCCTTCTGAAACATGTACTGTGGACCACTGACCTTCAGCTACTAAATCTGCATTTCTAAGCACATCCACGTATCCTGCCGCGTTTAGCCGCATATCAACGAACTGTAGTGCCATCATCCCACGATATCCTACAGCAACTCAAATCATGAGCCCACCACCACCACTAGCATGCTTCGAATAAGTTTCTTTTGGTAATCGTGTATTATGCCAGTAATGCTGGAGGCCATCTGGGCCATCTAAGTTGAATTTCTTCTCGTTTGGGAAGAGAACCCCCCCCGCCACTCCTCATCGCAGGTCTGATGGAGTCTTGCAGATTCCAGTGTACGTTGTTTGTGGATCATTTTCAGAACTGGATGTTGCAATCTTTCTCTGACTTCTTAAACTTTCGTCTGATGATCTTTTTGTGAACTTGTTCTGTTTCTGCTCTCAAACGAGCCATGGACTGATTAGGGTTTTGCCGCAGTGCTCTGATAAGTGCCCTCTCATCGCGATCGGACATTGGCTTGGGTCTACCATCTCTGTTCTTCGCTCTAAAACTTCCTGGATCACGCATGAAATGTTTCACAGCTGTCTGACTCCGATTAATTGACTCAGCTATTGCACGTTGTGATAGTCCCTAATGAAGTTACAAATTCCTACCACAAACAGGATTTTCGAAACAGGATGTTCGAAACAGGATTTTTGAAACAGGATGTTCGAAACAGGATGTTAGAAACAGGATAGCTTTGGTCTCTTTCCCATACTGTTCAGGCTTGGTACTGTTTATAACAACAACAGAAACCGATAAATTGAACTTTGAACTCTTTATATCACGTCAATTATCAATGAGTTTATCCATTAAAATTACTCAATGCATGATAATTCATCGACCTTTCACTGTTGGAACGTGTCTATAATATAACCAACCTGAAAAGATTCGCCAGCAGTAATGAATTTATTCTAGACAAGTAATGAAATAATTCAAAATGTTCACTTGAGTTTAAAGTTTTGTGGTGCACTGTATGTTTTGCTTTGCCACACCACATCCCGTTATTCTTCACCCTCTTTCTTTCCCTTTCTTTCTCCCTCAGCGATTTGCTAT
Organism: Architeuthis dux; assembly: GCA_006491835.1. Classification (NCBI taxonomy): domain Eukaryota; kingdom Metazoa; phylum Mollusca; class Cephalopoda; order Oegopsida; family Architeuthidae; genus Architeuthis; species Architeuthis dux. Next base: position 10,216,140 of record VCCN01000724.1, on the reverse strand, counting down.
TCATAGGCACCAACTATCCACATAGGCACCAACTACGCTTATGTCCTACACACCATCAAAATGACCAATGGGAGCGGCTATATTTCCCTCAAGTAGTTATCCGGGAGTGTCATTTTAGTAGTAGGAATTTTTACCAGGATACTTATCTAGGTGTCCTTTTTCCAAATCTATACATTTCAGTGGTCCTTCTCTTTCTAAGAACTGCCTCTGTGTGTTTTCTGTTGCTTTCTGCATACTTTTATTTACCAGTTTATATTTCATCGTTTAACATGAAATTGCACATTCATTGCACCTTCTCTTCTCTTCTTCAGTTTTACTCTTTCTACATCTATCAATATGTTAACCACATCACGGTATTTAGTGTGATTAATAAGAGGAAAACGTTTATTCTGACCGTCGAGGTTTCCATGTCAACTGAGGTTAGTTCAGTAGGCGACACCATTGTGGGGCGTTCATGTGTTTCAGATTGATTGGTTCGTCCTTTCAGCTTGTGTCTTCTAATTCCAGTTTGAGCTAAAGCAATCGATCGTGAAGTTCATCCAATAATTTTCATGAACACTATAAATAAGCTCTGTAAAAGCTTTAAATCTTTATTCTTTCATCTAATGTCAAACAGACCTCATATCCACTTTAATTAAACATCTTTGTTCGAGTCACCCAGCACGTCAGATGGTACTTTATTACTCTGTTAGAATGAGCTGCGGCATTTAAAATAAAGTCTAATGTCGGAATTGCTCTTTCATTTTGTTTGCGTCGCGTGCAAAGAAATAACATTTGCAAAGATTGCTTCTTTCCCCCCCCCTTTATTTTAGTAACGTACGCAAGCAAACTTACATTAGCAATTCATTTACGTGCAGCAGCATCTAAAGTTACTTTGCGTGTGTACCGAATATATATCTGAGAAAATATTGCCACCAACGTGAGCAGAATAATTTCTCTTCGAAATAGTTTTTGCTTCTATGAGAAATCTTTTTTTAAATAATTCAGCAAACAAAATAAAAAACGGAAAAAAGAGAAAGCACAACAATTTATTTTTAAGAATACATTTCTTTTTCGATTTATGAAACAAATGCGCCAACTCTTCTAATGTAATCATTCTAATGATTGCATACAGTTGGGCAAATAAGTATTTAATCTCCTTCAAAAATATAGGTTATTTACAAAGTAGTGCATTTCTAATTATTAGATCTACCTAGAAATTACTAGCCGATAAGGTTCCACAATTACTTTTATCATTATAAACGAGAACTGAAACATGTTGACTTATAAAAAAGGTATACTTAATTATTTAGACTATTGTGCGGTAAAAGAAAAGTATTGAATCCTTTAACATTAATATTGATATTTGTAAAATCTTTGTAAAAGTTCTATCGACTACTAAACTATTCCTAAACATTCTGGACGGGTCCTAGAATGACCTAAGTAATCTACGTGCACACGGAATAACAGAATATGTCACTCCCCCGCCCCATAACCATCATTGGGACAACGCTGTCATCATACTAAA
>VCCN01000724.1:10154375-10164676 GCA_006491835.1 Architeuthis dux | reverse complement strand
TTTAGGTGATATTGTATCCCCTTGTTTTACTCCTTTTGCTAGCTTTATCTTTTTTGTATATTTGTGTAGTCTAATTATTGCAGTGCCATTTTCGTATATGTATTTGATGATTTGTATGTAATTCTCGATACCTTGTTCTCGCATTGCATTGAAGACTGTCGTGTGTTCTACCGAGTCAAATGCTTTCTCATAATCTACGAATGCCAAACAGAGTGGTTTGTTGTATTCTAAGGACGTTTCGATTAGTTGATTTATTGCATGTAGGTGATCTATTGTTGAGTAGCCGCTTCTGAAGCTTGCCTGTACGCGTGGCTGGTTTTCATCTAGAGTTCCCCTTAATAGAACCAACGGTTATTACGACCAGTCGCACAATGGGACACATTTTTGTAAGAACATAAGTAATCATCAATAATTTGCTTCGTTTATTATGACCAATGCCCCGTTTATTTGGACCAAGCAGCAGTGCTACCGAATTAACATTTTTAAAAATAAAATCTGATAGAATTACTATAAATATATTTTTTTATTTCTCAAAACAACCCTCTTTCAAATATCTTTAGCTCGTGACTCAAGTTTAAAAAAAAACGAAAAAGTAGCTGTATGCAAGTTGTTCCCTTGACAGTTTTGTGTATTACAAAATTAAATTGTTCGGTTTATCGGACCAGCCGGTTATTGGGTTCAAAATCGTTGGTCCCGATGCGGTCCTATTAACCGGAATCCACTGTACTTACGTGGAACAGGATATTATTATATTTCTTTGCGAGGAATTATTCAATTATTCGATTTGCTTGTATTCTTGCTTGTTTCTTTCTATTCTTTTTTCCACCAAATTCATTTTTAAGGCCTCCTATTCTGAAAGGTTTCTTTGAATCATGTCAGTTAGAGGTTTTTTTGAATCATGCCAGTTAGAGATTTCTGGAATTTGTCACAATTCGTCGTCTTCAGCGTTCGAAAGGTCTTATATATTTGTTGTTTTCTTTTTTAACATATTCTTTTTTGCTCAGTTTTTCTATTGTTTTTGGTTGATTTTTTTTTCATGTTTTTTGGTTTTGCTTTACATGTAAACTTTGGTAAAAAAAGAACGAAAACGTAATTGATAGCGAGCTAGTCTAGCAGACCATTACTACTATGTAGTGAGTTTAATCCTCACTGGCGGCACAACACTTCTAGCCTTGTGCCAAACTAAGGTAAACTTATTAAATAATAATATAATAGTAATAATTAGTATAAAATAATAATAATAAGATAGTATATAAATTGACACTATTTAAATAATTATAATTAATAAATGATAATTAACACGATAATAAAAAAATAAATATGAACAATATTATCTAAAAACAAAATTAATAAAATCAGAAATGAAATAATAAATCACCAATGAATAATAAAATACAATGTGGACAAATATGGTCATATAGAAGTCACCGAAAAAAAGAGACAGAATCGCTGATCCATAGTTCCGTAATTCGGTAATTCGGTACACGGTTTTCGCGCCCTTGTACCGTGTCGTAGGAGCACACGTGTTCTTGGGGGAGATAGTCTGTCTGAGACCATCCAGGCTTCCATAAACCTACTCTTTATGCTGGGTGCTTAGCAGAGAGGCATTAAGTATCATTTTTAAAATCTTTGGTGTGACTCGGTCATGGATTGAACCAACCCGTCTACCGACCCGGGGGCGAGCACTCAACCACAGGGCAAGGATGATCAGTGACCATAACTGATCTAGGTAGCCCAAAATAAATACATCAGAACCAATTATATGAAGGTTGAGAGTGACAAAGCCCAGAAGAATAACAAATATCAACTTATCATATCATAACTTTACCCTAATTATAATTGACACTTGTCCGTATACATTAAGTGACATGCTTATGTCGTCTTACTGTTTGTCTGAAAACATAGAGTTGGACATATATGATAGCAGCAACAGACAGATTTCACACGAGCTGAAAAGATACAGCCACTTTTTTTTTAAATTTCTTATTCTGTTATTGCTGTCTGAATTTCTGAGATGAGGAATTATCACTATCATACTTTATTCGGGCTGGTGTCCTCATCTTGGTTGTTATTGTCACAATGTTTCTGCTGTTTCTGAGACAAGGAATTATCATTATTATACATTAATCCAATCGGAAGTTGGCCTAACTGTTGAGCGCACAGAAAATGGAATCGGCGGACTGAGTTCAAATCCGGCTGGGGTAGCTTGTGGCTACTTTTCATTAATGCCTTCGGGAAAGGAACCCATTTATGAGCAAGATAGCAGGGCAGATGGATGCCCAGTAAGGCAGACCATCTAAGTGAAAGCTACTCTAAATAAAGTCCCGGCACAAAGCCTAAGTAGTGGTCTCGCCATGCACAAGTTGATCTCCATTTAAAAAAAAAACAACCAGCACAGGCGAGAGAAGAGAGAAAGAGGGACCCCCTTGTCCAACCTCCCCTGACCCTTGAAAGCGAGGAATAAGCCAACAATGTCTCGTCTTTGTTGTTATAGTAACAACACAGCACAGTATATTAGAGAAAAAACGGGCGTCGCAGATATCATAGAATCCATTAGAGAACTCAAATGGCAATGGGCAGGCCATGTTGCAAGAATGCCAGACAACCGCTGGACATCACGACTCTCAACATGGAACCCTAGAAATCATATTCGAAACTGTGGCCCGCAGAAAATGAGATGGCGAGACGATTTATATAGGTTCAGAAGCTACTGGCCCGCAATAGAGAGATCTGGCTAATATATGTCCAGCCAGGGATGTTGAAAGGCTGATGATGATTCTTTGTAGTAACATTTTTTGTTTTTATCTAGTTTACGCTAAATAGGTTATCGGGCCTTCCAAAGGTGTATGTTGTATTTGTTTTGTTTAGAACTTTTCTTTTTATCTCCCCAAAATGAAAAAATGAAAAAATAAATGGAAGTAAGTTTGAAACGTTTACGAAACCGAGTGTCAAATCTTTGTGTTAATGAAGGTACAAAGTGCTATCACAAATTTCCGGAAAATTGAACAGCCCTCGCGAACCGAATATAATACAGACATCTGCCGTAGCCTTTGTAGGCAGTACCCTAACACATGGTTTTCACCATCTTCTTTAAAAAGTACAACTTCAAAAAAGACGGTGGAAACTACGCGTTACGGTAATTCTTTCATTCGCAAATATCCAAAACCTTTGGTTGGCACCTCATATATAATTGAAGTCCCATATTTATCAGGCTGTAACAGAGTGAGTGTCCAATATATGTTCAGGTGATGATACAGTTTTTTCTTCTGATTATACCAAGTAACCTTGCTGGCTTACGTGAATGTAAATTTTATGTTTATGTAGCCGAGAAGGAGGGGGCAAAAAGCATATTTTATTGATCAACTGTACTTTTACTTGTCTTCTTCTTAGAATGACACTCTTTCATAGAAATCGCCAGGATTACCCCACAAAAAAAATGGAAATATCCAAGAATAAATTAACCAAAGATTTACATTTTTTGCAAAGAAGGAAATGGATTTCCGCTGAGTTTTTATGTATATTTTATGGATTTTTTTCGGATTATACATTTCAGTAATACAAAAAGTGTTCCAAATGAAATAAATGCTAAAATCCATCTGTTACATTAGTTATTTTCCTTTCTGATTTTGTATCACAACTCTATTACAAACTTGTATGTTTTCACATTATTACCTTATGTAAATAAGAGTATATACTTAGGTAGATAGATAGATATATGGACTTTATATATCTATCATATATATCTGTATCTCTCGATATATGCGTATGCAAATACACATACAATTATGTACGAATATCAATATATATGAACATATATATTTGTGAGTTTATATCTACATATATATAAACACAAATATATGTATATGTATATATGTATGTAGATACAAATGAACATATATGTATTTGTCTGAATAACTAAATATATATATTCACGCAAATACATCTATATTTATATATGTACACAAATATATATATATATATATATATGTGTGTGTGTGTGTGTTTTTCCATGAGATTCCTGGTTTCTTCTGAGAGTCTGTCAATAGTTTTATTGTTTTTCTAAGCCAAGATTCGTGGCTCTAAAGAATTTCTCACAATATACCTATGACGAGTATAGATATATTTTGGAAATGACTATAATCTTTATACATATGTATGTTATGTTAAATAAATAAACATGCCTAAGCAAGCACCCAGCAGCCCCCATTCCGTTTCCGGCCCCAGAAAGCGGGACCGGGAGTAGGAACAGGGAAGACGCAGTTCAGCTCAAGCATAGCTCTTGTCAACATGTGTTTTTTGTCTTTCTTAACACGCTTAAACACGATAACGAATCAAAACGCATTCTAATCTTACACAGCTACCACAGAAAGAACAACGAAGGCACATAAACACAATAAGAACGTTACAATGACGTGTGTGGTTAACGCGAGCAAATCGGAAACGGATTAAACAAAGTACGGAGTACTCAATAAAATTAAGGTGGGTGCATCTTGGAAATATGCCTAATGTGTGTCTGCGTGTACTGAATGGGAACAGAAACAAGGGGAAAATGTGTAAGCAGATCGGAACAACCTACCTCGTGGTGTCTGAACGAAGCGAAGTGAGAGAGAGAGGGTTCGTATTTCCCGCTCGTTGCTATTTATACCCTGGTCGCGTGACGTCACTACTTTGTGTGTATGACGACCGCTAAACAGAATGTGTGTGTGCTTGTGTCAGTGTATGTAAAGCAAGGGCAGATAATTGAGCTATCACCCGAATTCATTATTTATGTGTGGGGCCTCACAATTTGCAACAAGGGAAGACAACTACCCTGTAAGGAATTCGATTGTTGGGTGTATGGGACTTTACACCCCCCTCCGAAAGATACTTAATTTCTTACGGTGCAGCTTAGTAAGTGTGCACCGTGCAAAGTTTTAGTGGCCATCGAACGTGTCTACCTGCACGTGTCGTGGCTTTTGTTAGTTGGGGTTGTTGTGTGTGTTGCAGTGTAATTGATTGGTGCGTTGTTTTGGATTGTTGTGCTGTTTGCACTGTATGTGATGTTTGCTGTGTATGTGATTGGTCTGTGGTTGTAGTTTCAGTTGCGGTGTCCATGAAGATTGGTTTCAGTCTGTCAATTGAAATGTTTTGCTTGTCGTTGTTGATGCCCACGGTGTAATGTGTTTGGTATCAATGCAGAACTGCCGGTTGCAAAGGATGTTTTTGTGTACACGTGTGCAGAGTGTCAGGGACATATGTAGTTTTGTTGGTTTTGGTTGTTGGTTCATGTGTAATGTTTGCCATTTTCATTTCTCGCCTGTCAGGAAAGAAGTGATGTCGGGTAGCTCGACAGGGGTGTTTATGCAAGTTGCCCAGGAAGGCGGATTGACGTGTTGTAGACCAGTTCTGATGAATAGTTGAGGTCTGAACGTAGTCCGAGGAGAACTAATGACAGGTGGTTCATCCAATGCCCATGGTCCAGTTGTGCATTCAGTGCAGCTTTCAGTGAGTGGTGAAAACGTTCAACCATACCATTGGCTTGTAGATGGTAGACGGTCGTCCGAATTCTTGCGCTGCCCAGGAGATTGGTCAGTTGCGTACATAAGTTGGACTTGAATTGTCGTCCTCTGTCTGTAGTGATTGTAGAGTTCGTGCAACTGTCTTTGCAGTGATGTCTGCCATGGGGAATGCTTCTGGCCAGCGTGTAAATCTGTCGACACAGGTTAGTAGGTAGGTGTATCCGTTACTAGAAGGTAACGGGCCTGTGATGTCCACATGGAGGCAGATTTTCCGGGATAAATGGTCTTACATTTTCTGTAGAGGCGTTTATGCTACGTGACAACGTGTCTGCTGGAATATTGCATTTGTCTTGTATGTGGCGAATGTCGGAAGTAAATTGCAACAAGAAATCTAGGTGTCTAATTTCTATCAGTGTTGGCTTGGAATGTGCCGAGCAAGGATTTGTGGTCGGTGAGGATATGGAACTGTCGACCTTCCAGCAAGTGCCGAAAGTACTGGAGCGGGATTCAGAGTCTGTTAACTTTTTGGAAAAGAATGCTATGGGTCGCCAGAAACGTTCCACTTTCTTCTGTAGCACACCCATTACGGCATGGTCCGAAGCATCACACGCCAGACATAAATCAGTGTTGGTAAGAACGTAGGAGAAATTAGTGACATTGGTCAGTTCAGTCTTTACTCTGTCAAAGGCCGTCAATGTGTCATCTCTCAGTTCTATGTCACATTTCTTAATGTCTGTAAGTTTGTCAGTCATAGTTGAAGAATCTGCGCGCAAGTAGGGATGTACCTTCTGTAGAGGTTTACCATTCCCCAAAATTGGCGCAACTTCCTCATGGTGTCTGAAGCAGGGATGTTGCTGATATCCTCTGTCTTTTCAGGGAGTAGAGACAGTCTGGCGGTACTAGCCCTATGTCCTAAGAAATCGAATTCCGATTTGCCGAATTGACACTTAATCGGATTAATGACAACGTCGTCTTGCTGAAAACGCGCAACAACCTGGTTAATATGCTCCATGTTTTCCTCAATGTACGAGAAGCTGCAGTCCAACCCATGTAGAATCCGGTTCATGAAACGCTGGAAAGATTGAGCCGCATTTCCTAGGCCAAACGGGATACTAAGAAATTCGAATAGGCCGAACGGTGTTGTGATGGCAGTTTTCGGAATGTCAGCAGGCTCCACAGGGATTTGGTCATAGAGCCGGATTAAATCGAACTTAGAGAGAACTGTCTTTCCCTGACTCTGTAGTGATATCATGTATGTGAGGAATTGGATATCGATCAAGCTTTGTCACAAAATTCAGGGCACGATAATCACCACACGTACGCACAAATGCCGCCCTTTTTAGGTGCCATGTGAAGAGGAGCTACCCAACTGCTCTGAGATGGTCGAATGATACCAAGCTCAAGCATTTGGTCGACCACACCCTTCACGATCTTTAGTTTGTCCGGTGCAAGCCGTCTGGGGCGAGCATGCACACGAGGGCCAGTTGTGACTATGTGGTGGCTAATATCGTGAGACAGTTGTGGAAAGTTAAAAGAGGGTTTGCTAATATCCAGGAACTTGTAATTTGGCATAATCCGATTCTAAACTAACCCTAGCTATTGAGTGGCTTAATTTTTCAGTGGTTCGAATATAGCTTTTGGAATTTAATTTTGTTACTGGGTCTATAAGTCGTCTGTTGTTAAGATCTATTAGCAAACCGAAATGTTGCAGGAAAATTGCACCCAATATCGGTGTAGCAACGCCCAAGGTAAACGCCCAAGAGAAATTCCTCCGAAGGCCAATGTGTAAATTAATGGCTCTCTTCCCAAAAGTACAGATCAGAGATGTATTTACTGCCTGGAGAGTTAGCTTCTGGACCTCTTAGTCTATCTTGTAAGGTAGTGTGTGTGTATGTGTGTGTGTGTGTGTGTATGTGTGTGTGTGTGTGTGTGTGTGTGTGTGTGTGTATGAGAGAGAGAGAGAGAGAGAGAGAGAGAGAGAGAGAATCAGCAAATCTCCGACAGAAAAGTCGTGGAGATTATATGTCATGCTGTTCTGGTGTGTAGTAAAGCGTCTGGTTATATGGCAAGTGCTGTCTCTGATTGGTTAAAATTGTATATTAAATGTCCAATCGTCTCTATCCTCATCCTGGAGCCTAGTCTTGACAGGTCATGATGAATGTCAGAGATCTCATCTTTTGTAGTGTTGGTGGGAATCGTGTGGGGCCTATTTTGTGAGATATATTTCCTAAGCGTCCGTAAGGGTTCTCCACTGAGAGATGTAGGAAAGGTCATAAAATTTTATAAATATTTGAAGATGAGGAGCCGATATGGAACATCAATATATTATCGTGTGAATTAAACGATTGTTAGAGATACTGGTTCAGTTGGTTGACATTCCTGTGAGTTGCGAAGTTCGGTGTGATGGTGATAATGGTGAAAAATATTATCAATTTTGGTAGCTGTGTGAGGTGCGTTTATTTTATTAGAAAACTTTTTTCATTTAAAGGACATTGAAACTGTGGCGTGAAACTCTTCCCGTCGTATCGCTGTGTTGACATGTGTGTGCACCCATGATGTGTGTCAATCTTAATTCCGATGTTATGTACGGGCGATTTTATTAGAAAACTCTTTTCATTTAAAGGACATTGAAACTGTGGCGTGAAACTCTTCCCGTCGTATCGCTGTGTTGACATGTGTGTGCACCCATGATGTGTGTCAATCTTAATTCCGATGTTATGTACGGGCGATTTTGTTCGCGTGCGGCCTTATCTGCATGGCTGAAATGCTGAATAGAAGAAAGCAATTATGACATGCTGCTATAGTTGATACAGTCTTATCTGCTCAGACATAATTGGAAATCTTTGAATTCAGGATATTTGATGAGGTGATGATGATTGTCACTTGAATTTGGAAGCACGGCAATTTCCAATTAAAGGTCGTGGTTGTGATTATGATGATAACTGATCATTGGTTTCGCATGTGATGTCTGCACAGGTTATCGTAGTCGGAGTGTTTTTCAATTCGTGCTGGAGGATGTTGTCGCTTTCCCCGTCGCCTGTATGCGGCGTAGTAGTTGCGACGGTTTTTATCTCTAAAGGCCTCGGTATTTGGAAGCTGTTGCAGCTTCTTCTGCTCCGACACCGACGTCCTTCTGATTACTTCGACTTTTAGTTTGTCGTATCTGTTTGTGGCTGGGGTTTTAATAGAATATCTTTGATCTCTGTAATAACTGCAAAGGGAAAAGCTGTAACAACGAAATCAAACTCCTCTGTTGGTGTTGGCGCCTTTCATCGAAAAACTCGATCTGACCTGAATGAACCACAGGTGTGCCTCATTAGGGGGAAAGGGAATACTCGAGCTACCGACCGCCATTATTTGTTGGTCTTGTGATTCCATGTGCTTTTTAGGAACAGAAAGAAGTAGCGAATATCCGGAGAAAGAAGTTACGGGCAAAAATACGAAATACAGAAATGTTCGTAATTTGTCGTTTAATACGGACGAATGTGCGCGCCACATATCACGTCGGGGTCACCAATTTGTTGTGGAATGTTACCATTAACTAGTGGTTTTTAAGATATCTGACTCCAAAAGATAAATGATCGTATTTAAGGTTTCCTAGCTACAATAAGATTATTGGCCTGAATGTTAGGTCGGGATGAGCAATATGCCTATTCGTCAGTAAGGCGTGTGAGTAGGTCAATGTGCCTATTGCCGTGTCAGTGTGTATATAAGTAGTTAACCATTAGTGTGTCGCTGGAAGTGACAGCAAACAGTCAGTGAGATGAATGACTGGACAGTAATGAATGGGAACGTACACAAGGTGTTGTGACAATAAGGAACCGGTGAATATGGGAAAGGAAAGCATGTTGAAATTGAAATACGAAACGCAAAATGTATAAATATATAATAAGGATATACTTATTATACGTGAAAAATGTGTGCGCACCTCGAGGTCACCAATATTGTTAATATCTTCCGGTGAAGCATAGTAAGTGTGCACCGTGCAATATTTTCCTGGCCATCGAATGTGTCTACCTGCACGTGTCGTGTCTTTTGTTAGTTGGGATTGTTGTGCGTGTTGCGGTGTAATTGATTGGTGCGTTGTTTGGGTTTGTTGTGCTGCTTGCACTGTATGTGATGTTTGCTGTGTATGTGATTGTTCCGTGGTTGTATTTTCAGTTGTGGTGTCCATGAAGGCTGGTTTCAGTCTGTTAATTGAAATGTTTTGCGTGTCGTTGTTGATGCCACAAGGTGTAATGTTTTTGATGTCGATGCAGAACTACCGGTTGCAAAGGATATTTTTGTGCACGGTCCAGTATTAACACCTGTGTGTATGTGTCATGGCATATGTAGTTTTGTTGGTTTCGGTTATTGGTGCATGTTCATTTTTATGATCATGACGTCCGCTAAACAGAATGTCTGTGTGCTTGTGTCAGTGTGTGTGAAGCAAGGGCAGACGACTGAGTTATCACCCGAATTCATTATTTATGTGTGGGGCCTCACAATTTGCAACAAGGGCAGACAACTGCTCTGTAAGGAATTCGATTGTTGGGTGTATGGGACCTTACACTTTGTTCGTTTTCTGGATTAAACATTCTGGCGACTTACACATGAATAACTTGGCTCCGCGAACGAAGATTGCGGGGCCTGAACGTGAAAAGTCCTAAGACTGCGCAATGGAGTTTTAAAGTGAGATGTAATGTGCGCACAGCCGACCCCACCCGGGGGTTTGTGTGCTATGGTCCCCCGAGGTGGCGCAGGTAGCAGTAAGGCACCAAGATCGTAGGTTTGACAGGAGTTTCGAGCTAGCTATTGGGGTCT
>VCCN01000724.1:10100989-10124164 GCA_006491835.1 Architeuthis dux | reverse complement strand
TTGGTCTACAACAACCCTTTCAGAGAGACAACCAGAAGTTGTCAGTTCAGAATCGTAAATCATACTTAGATAAAGATCGGCTGGTTTTGTTGCAATTCAAGTCATTTCCAGCTCAAAAATGGATAGGTTAGTTTCGAGAAAGGTAAACTGGCGCCAAGTTGCCACGAACATTCACAAAATCACGACCCCAACACCTAAACACATTATTCAACCAATCATAATTAAACAAAAGTTATTTTTAAACCAATAGCAAGCCAAGGAACAAGGGGGAAAGGATTAGGCTCCGGTAAGCCGATTATAGATTTCACTGAGCTATAAAGAAAACCTTTTCTACAGCGGTTCTTTGGCAGTCAACTGCAGAAGTCACGCCATGACTGTCCAGACCCTTGCTAGGCGATACGCGCCCATTTCAAACTAATTCACTCCTTCGGTAGATGCCCACAGAGGTCACGCGATGACTGTTCAAATTGTTGCAGCTCACACTGCACATTCAAACCCTTACAGAATTAATAAGTGAATGCAGCAAGATGGCTCAAAAAAGATACAATCCAGAAACAGTCCTAGAATATAATAAAGAATATGAAACTCTCTGACTTCCAGATCCAGACCGGAAACCCTATCTACGCAAGGAGACAGGATCTTACATTCGTAAACGAGGAAACTGGACCTGACAGATCGTGGACATGGCTTTACCAGAGCACCACAGGGTGAAGAAAAAAGAAAGTGAAAAATTGAAAGATTTTCAGGACCTCTCACGGGTACTAAGAAAAGTGTGGAACAATAAGATTAGTTATTTTCTATAGTTTTGAGAAGAGTCATTAATATTCAAATGGTTCTTCAGACAAGTGCGAAGTTCAACCTAATGTGGCTTCCGCTGCTCAACAGACCCAAACCTGACAAGACAAAGAAACAGAAACAACCGGGCCTTACATTATAATGATTGCCGCCTTTGAAAAAAAATTCTGTAGAAAGCTGAAGAATTGATCGGACGAAACGTCGTCTTGAATAAGATTAGTGTCGTGCTCATAATAGTTAGCTCGCTTGGAACCGTGCCCAAAACATTGGAATAGAGATCGGTTGAATTAGAAATAGGGAAAATACAGATTTTCCGGACCAGAGCAATGCTGAAAAAGGTGCAGCAGGCGGGGTTTTGTGGAGACTTGCTGTCACTCAATCTCAAGCAATAACTACCAGACACCTGGTGTGAATATACAAAATGATAATGTAGACGTGGCTGTGAAGCTGTAAGAAAACGAATACCAGGATCTCGTCCAGAAAATGAAGAAGCTGTGGGATATGAGGGTCAGGGTTGTGCCTATATTCATTGGTGCACTTTGGACAGTGCCAATAACAGTGGAGACGAAACTGGAGGAATTTGAGATTCAAGGAAGGGTTGAGACTATCAAACCAACTGCACTGCTGGGTCGACCAAAAATACTAAGGAAGGGGACTTGCTTTCACTCAGTCCCCAGTGACATCCAACAAAGCAAAAATTGGAAAAAATAACAGGATCTCGCCCGGGAGCAATGAAAAGTGTGGAACGTGAAGATTAAGGTTGTGCCTATAAGGCAAGGTTGGATGAATTACGATTTCGAGTAAGGGTCCAGACTACGGCATTACTGGGATCTGTAATGATACTGAGAAAGGTGCTGTATAATTGTGGAGACTTGCTGTCATTCAATCTCCAGTCCCCCTCTCAGCATTCCCGCATTCCACAGCAGTGCTTTCTCACCAGATGTCGGCTGAGTGACAGTAAGTATTTGTGATTAGTACTCTCCCAACCTTCCCCTACTTTGCTTAAGATTGTTAAGCCATTGTTGACGACTGGAGGTTGCTAGTCTCATATTTCCAGTACCCTTCTCAGTATTCTTGCAGATCCTAATAGTGCTGTGGTTTGCATAGTCCCGATCCTTCTCCTTATATCCAACTCCTCCAATCTTGACTTCACTGTATTTGGCACTGTTCCAAGTGCTCCTACTATCATTGGCACTACCCTGACCATCATGTTTCACACCTTTCTCAGCTCCCGGGCCAAGTAGTTTTCCAGTTTTTCACTCTCTTTCGTATTCATTCTCGGTCCGCAAATACAGCCATTTGGCAGATTCTCTTTTACTTGTGCACAACTACCAGTCTTCTTGCGTGGGTGGGGTGACCAGTTTGGATATCGAAGTCCCCGATTAATTTGTGTCTTCTACTTTCCAGGATAGTCTCTAGTTTGTGCTGGTACCATTTGTCTACATCCTAGTCGTTTGCATAGTTTTTAGTGTATGACTGTCGATACCTTGCCTGTTTGTTACATTCGCTGGTTATGTGGTTTATCGTCTCATCCCTTCCTCCAAAGAGACGACATTTGCTGTTTTTATGGGTTCTGTCGATCTTCGCCTTGACCTAGTTTGTCCTGATGTATTTGTTTTGGGGTGCCATGATGAGGGGTTATGTTTCTCTCTTCAAGTGTTCTTTGCGTAGCCATGTCCATGATCTTTCGTCTGCAATATTTTCTATTTGACGTTTGAATTCTCCATTGAGTTTTTTTTTGTTCCCATTTGCCTGTCCTTGTTTTCATTACTACCTCGGGCGCTTTTTATATCTTCACTGCATGCTTGCACATGCTTTTCCAAGTACGTTTGGGCGATTTAGATACAGTCTTCTATGCTGATGAGTCCTCTGTCCCCCTCCTTTCTTTTCACATACAATCTGTCTGTGATATCCCAGGGGTGTATGGCCTTGTGCATCGTCATAAATTTCCTAGTTCGCTGGTCCATTGAATTAAGTTCATCCTTGTCCATCCAAGAAATGGTCCTGTGTATCTTACTACCGCTAATGCCCATGTTTTAATCCCTTCTATCAAATGTCTACTAGTGTTATAGAGTCACAGGTTTTATATCGGTCTTGTGGTTAATGCTCTAATAGTTTTGTTGTCCAGCAAGTCTGTTCCTTCCAAGAGCGCGTATTTTTCTATTCCAAATTCCATTCCAATGTCATCGCTGTATATTCTTTAACAACATTTTGAGTTCTTCCCTGTTCTCTGCGAATAGTTTTATACCATCCATTTACATGAGGTGGTTGACTATCCCCTTTGTTTTGGAGAATTGGTATCCTTTGCTGTTTTTCAAGATTCTGCTTAGTGATATCGTGATTAGTACAAATAATAGTAGGGATAGAGAGTCCTCTGCTAAGTCTTTGTAGAATAATGCAGGTAGTATTTATTCTCGCCGATGTGAGGCGTCTCGTTCCTGGGCTGCAGACTTACGGGGCTGATAATTCTGTGGAGGGAAATATAACATTTTGTCCATACCGGAGAAAGGGCTCTCCCACGTGGTTGGATGGAAAGACAACAGAATTCATTATTTTTAATTGAAAATATAGGTTCGTATTATTCCCGTTGATAGCTTCGTTTCCGGGGCCGATTGCGGATCACTTGAGGTATTAAATTCTGCTTCGGTTAAAATTCTAAAAGAGTTGTTAAATTACCGAGCGAGTGGCGGTGATGGTAGCAATCCAAAAGTCAAGATGCCTGGTTTCCTCTTATTACTGCCTCCCCCTCCTTCTTTCACACTGACGGGTGAAGAAGGAAGCTTGTTGACCTGTTGCTACTGTCTGTCAGACCCTAACTGATTCTAAAATGCCGGCGATTTGAAAACGAGGTCCTAAAAAACCCGACGAAACTGATTGGTCGGACGTATTCCCTTTGTTCTGACTTCGTCGGCCGTTTGACCTATTTTCTAACCCTGGGAATATGATATGGCGTTTTGGTCATGTACCAATCTATCTCCCCCAAAACCTTCGAACACACACAACCAGAGTGCATTTCATTACATTTTCTCCTGCAGCTGTCAAGTCTACTTTACAGTTTTTCATAGAGTTGGTTATGAATCTAACCATTGATTTGCTAATCTTGAATATCCTGAGGCATTCGAGTATCCAGCTATACGGGATCATGTCGTATGCTTTTTTGTAATCAATCCATCCCATTACAACATTTGTTCTTCTCTTCCTTGCTTCTATTATTATTTCTTTCTCTCTACGTATTCCTAGATCCTTCACTTCTTCCAATTTATTCGCTTTCACTTGTAAGGTAGCTGTGGGAATGACAATTATAAACAAATTCCGAAAATATCCACCCTGTGATTTACTTTACCACGGTTTCTCACTTTTCCGATTCAAGCGAGCTTCCATCATCAAAAGAATGCATACCAATCTCAAAGTTGTTTTTTCCTCCAATCAAAAGAAGATACTACGACGGACGATGCAGAGTAATATTTTATTTAGAGCTTTACTTATATATTGATTATTTGTTACTCATATTAGTTTCCAGACCAGTTGTATCTGGTGCATCACACTGGAGATAAAGTGACAGCAAGTATCCTAAATACCCCATCACTCTCCTTCCGGATTCTGACTGGTTTTAATAATGCTGTTATGTGGATGGTTTTGATTCTTCCTTGGATTGGTGTTGTTGTTTTTCAATCTATTCTTCTGTTGTATAGCGGGGTGTCCTGGGCTTGGATAGAAAGGAAACCCGAAGACTTGCTTGTAAAAACATCTGGACATATTTTTATTACATGACATACATCTTTGTGAAGAGTGGAAGAGAGAAGACAATGCGGACCGCCAGGCTGTCAGCTCAGCAGGGACAGCGGTTTCGTGCCTTTCGGCTCCGCTGATGTCTGTCTTCTTTTTTGAGTGTCGAGGTTTCTGTCCGCTTCCCAGGCTGAGATGATTTCTTTTGGGTCCGCTTTATAGATCTCCCCAATGCATACGTGGTGTCTCACGGAGTCAATGACCAATCACCATTTCCTGTTTACAACAATGATGCAATACACCCATCTCCCAAGGTGATCGAGGTCACTTACATTTCCGCCACTTCTTCTTCTTCTTCTTCTTCTTCTTCTTCTTCTTCTTCTTCTTCTTCTTCTTCTTCTCATTATTATTATTATCATTATCATTATTTCTTTGATTTGCGTTTTCATACAATCATATACCAAGTCTTTCACCTCAGACCTGAGGCAAATGAAGGTTTTCTTAGGAAGTTATTGAGACTTTCTTTCTTTTTTTTTCTTCTTTTTCTTCTTCGGTTGCATTCCATCAAAAACACGCGAATATAATTGAAACACTATAAAAGAGTAGGGGTGGGAAAAAGATTATTATTATTATTAGTAGTAGTAGTAGTAGTAGTAGTAGTAGTAGTAGTAGTAGTAGTAGTAGTATCTGGATCCGCAGAAATTCCACGGGTGCTGACAACTAAGATTATTCAGTATCTCAAGCCTCTGCTTTTCTCTCATCCTTTGCCTGTATCTTCTCATTCTGTCTCTTATCCTTTCCAATATTCGTTTCCTGTCCTTATTCTTATCGAAATGCTATACAAACCTGGATTAGTTTCATAAGTGAAAAAGGAATGAGGGATTCACTATTTTCTACTGCATCCTCTCTTCTGTCTTTCTTCTGCTCTATTTCTCCATCAATAATTGTAATGTTATCGTAATTCTTACGCCTTTCCATTCCAACATGTCTTTCAGTGTTTTTCTCATTGCCTCTTGATATCCAGCCAGCAAGCCTGTCTTTCTTTCGTCACAATCCCTTTCCCCCCTCTCTACATATGAATATATTTTTCTTTTCCTTTCTCCTGGTTTTCTTTTCGTTTTTCTCTAGCTTTCTTACCTGCAACCTTTCCTCCATCACACCCTCGTTCGCTCTCCTCCTCTCCTTGGTATTTCCAAATTCCTTCCTGCTTAATATTATGTAGGTTTCTCGGTCAGAAAACGTAACTGATTCCATCTCGGAAAGGCTGGTGATCGCACAGATACTACACAGATTATTGGTAGAAACACCTAACGGTCATGCATCCAAGCAAGCATGATGATGATGATGATGATGATGATGATGATGATGATGATGATGATGATTCGCTCATTGAGTGTTCACACAATTCGTAACTGGTGGCCTACATTGGAGAGTCTGGATGGTTTCCATTCTTCAACGGATGTTCAGTTCTTCCAGCCTTTTTGCTAGGCTCTTTGGTATTGTTCCAAGTGCTCCAACAACGATAGCCTCAACTGTCGTATTCCACAAGTTGCTCAGTTTTCTTGTGAGGTCTAGATATTTATCCAGCTTTTCACTTTCTTTCAATTTTACCATGTAGTCTGCTGGAACAGCCAAATCCACTATCAGTAAAAAAAATCCGAGAAAAGTGTTATGTTTGTTATCCCCTAAGACAGATTATGGTTTGTGTATGAACCATTGGTTTTGTACGGTCAAATACTAGTTGTTTTGCACAGCTCCCATCCAGTTATGCCTATTTTAGTATTCTTTCTGGGCCAACTTTCTGCATTCTCTTATTATATGATTGATGGTCTCATCTCTCTCCCCAAACAGTCTACATTTGCTATTTCTTTGTTTCTTGTCTATCTTGGCTATTATATAATTGGTGCTTTCGTTGAGGTTTTATAGTTGTATCTGGTGGAAATATTCTTCAATACTCCAGAGTCTCCTTAAAATAAATTGGTAAAATATTACATTCGTATATAATGTAAAATCCTCCTACATTTTGACATTTGATTCAGATAAATGCCCACACTGTAAACAAATAAACATTGTATATATCTATTAATGGTAAAAGAGCTTTAGATTCCTAAGAAGTGTTGTTTAAAAGAACGTTTCTTTCTCATTGATAAACGTCGTTTCGACAAAACGACAAAACGATTCTTGCAGAACTTCCTCAAACGCACACATGCACACACACACATATACATATGAAAATACTCAAATATATATGTATATATATTTTTTTAATATATATTGTTTAGAAATAAATTATATAGTTCATAAATCTTTTCCCTCTAGATTCATAACCGTTAGCTGAAAAACTGAAACGCCAAACACATTACATTTGAAATTTTGAATTGAATTGAATCGCCTCTAAATATCAAGGGAGGCAATTAGGAAATTTGGTTATAATTGTTTTTTGAGTTGCTAGGTAACAAAATAGATTTCTAAATATAAATTCTAAAATTTCAAACAGCATGTCTACGCACTGCATCCCAGCCACACAGCGGGAACTGGCTGAATGCATTACCACTACCTACTGCCGGCACTCTCCTAGACAATGACTGTGTCCACATTGGCGTTGCTCTTCGGCTTGGTCTTCACATCTGCGAACCTCACCGCTGCCGCTGTGGGGCAACAAGTTTGGTCTCCACACACTCATGTCGCCTCAGCGCGGGTCGCCT
Organism: Architeuthis dux; assembly: GCA_006491835.1. Taxonomy (NCBI): domain Eukaryota; kingdom Metazoa; phylum Mollusca; class Cephalopoda; order Oegopsida; family Architeuthidae; genus Architeuthis; species Architeuthis dux. Next base: position 10,116,938 of record VCCN01000724.1, on the reverse strand, counting down.
TCCTCGCCACGCTGCCCTCAACGACATTATTAAAAGGGGACTCGATGCCGCCGTATTGTAGCCTACTGGCCTAGACCGTGGAGATGGTAAACGCCCGGACGGAATAACTGTTTTCCCTTTCTCATCCGGCAAACCATTAATTTGGGATGCCACTTGAAGTGATTCCTTCGCAAACGGCAAATATCGTTCACTGACCGATAGGTACGAGTTTGCAGTTGAAACGTCTAGCTTGATAGGCCCTGGTATTGAAGCTCATTCGTCAAATAGGCTCCATAGCTGCTCAACGCCATGACGAACCGCGCGAGACCAGCTGGCTTTTCCAGCGTGTGTCGATGGCAGTCGTCCGTGGCAATACGTTCTCCATAGTGACTGCGGGAACAGACAGAGTTGTCCGTTAAAATTTTGTTTTTATTCAACGGTCGTATTATAACATTTAAATATGTTTGTTTATGCATCGTTCAACGATTTTTAGTGAATGTCAACGATATCTTGAAAGTCATATGAATCATCTTTCGAACGCCTTTCTATTTAGATTTAAAATTACGAAGACTCAGACAACATCATATAAATTCATAAATGTGTTTATTTCTTAAATTAAAACTGAAATGAATTCTACTTGATAATTTATTCTTATTAAATGAATGTTAAGTATCTATTAAACTAGTAAGAATGAAAAATATAATTAAGTTATCACTTATATCTACACGTAATGGTTTTTAATAACATTAAAATGCGATAAAGAAAAATATGAATGATGTACTGTAATAACATTGGTATTGGGGTCTGAAAAACACGACGATAGTTTCAGTCGTACCACTCGCCAGTTTCTTTAACCACTATACTGCTGATTCGGCATGAAAGAAAGAATTAAGAATAGAACATCGCTGACAGAGAGTAATGTTTAACCTTGTTTCTAAGCCAGATTTCAACCCAGTATCGGTAAGTTCAATGCTCTAACCAAGGAGTCATCACTAAGGGCTGGATAATTCATTATATCAGTCAACTTTGGCTGCAGTTAGTGTAGAGGATGTGTGGTGATTATTCTATCTGACTCCAAAGATAGTAATTGTATTAACTTTCTTAACTACAATAACTATGGCCTGATGAGTGTAATGTTTATATGTATGTGTAGCGGACTCATACGTATTTTTGCACTCACGGCCTACTTGACAACCCAGATTTTTACTGTTAAAGTTATCTTGTATGTTGGTAATAACCAACATTTCAGGACATGAAAAATCCGTACTTGACTAGAACATGATACCCTTTTCAGACAAGAATCTGGCAAAACGATGTATATAGTCAGCTTACATTTCAATTTAGATTCTTGATTATACACAGTCCAACACACCACAATTTCGACCAGCCTTACACCTTCCACACACCCATCACTATAAGAAGACCCAGCTAATCTTCATCTTTGTCCAGTCAAGATTTGTCGCCTTTGACAAATTCATGACGGTTCCACAGAGACGCGCCTCTCACCCCTGATTATGTACGTACGCGTTCATACACATCCATACATACACAAACACTCTTGTCCTTAACATCCTCAACAAACTAAGGACACTTAATAAGTAGTAAACCGAATTATTTATTAACAATGCATATTTTCTTCTTATCAGCTAAGAACTACTTGTTGTTATTATCTTCTGTAATAAATATACTTCTTATCATTGCATAGTATTTGTATTTCTTTATTCACATTGTATGTGTTACCATGTTCAAACTGCATCCTTGCACATGCATGTATTTCATTTCCTTTAATACTGCATAAACAGGCAGAGAAAGAAAGATATATATTATGTGCATCGTTAACATTACCCTCTTTCTTCCTCTAGTCTCATCAGCACGCTAGCTTACTATTCAGCAGTACTGACCCTTTAGGCTGCTATAGGCACTATTACTATTGCTACTACAGCTTCACCGTTAGAGATCACTGCGCTCCGCTCTCATCATTTTTATTATTTATAACAGTAACTTTTAATGGAGTCAGATATATATTTTAATAAAGGAGTTAGTTAGTGAATTTACTATTAGTTTTCATTCTATCAACATTAGCTCCTTTTTACATATGTAGCTATGCTTCTATATGTACGTTTTTTTGTAATGAATAAACACGCCGACAATTTACGAGCCCCGGTTTCCGGTCACGAAAAACGGGAGCCCAGAAGTGGGGGGTTAGGAAGGTCTCTCTGGTCAGGCAAATAGCTCTGTCAACACGTGTTTTGTTTCGTCTCTCAGCTTCTTTTCTTAACACGCTAAATACAGTGAAACCAAATGAAAGAACAGAAAGAACGATAAGCTAACAAAGGTACTAGTACCAGACGGCGTTACAATGAGCAATGTACCTATTCGTCCCTATAAGGTATAGTGGTAAGTAGGTTAATGTACCTATGCTATGTTGCGTATATTAATAGTCCCAATTCTTTTACTTATGAAATCACAAAGTATATGTTAAATCAATAAACATGCCAAAGCAAGCTCCCAGCAGCCCCCATTCCGTTTCCGGGAACGAGGAAGGTTTGGTTCTTACCATGCGAATAGCCCTGGCACATGTGTTATCTTGTTCCGTCTTCTTTTCTTAACACGCTTAAACACGGTTACGAATCAAACGCATTCTAATCTCACACAGCTAGAACAGAAAGACTAACAAAGCGAACAGAAGCACTAAACACAACAAGCACGTTACAGTGACAATGCGTCACTGGTGATGGGGGAAAAATAATTCTGAAATGAGTATAAGGACGAAATAGATAAATACAACGACAAGGTATGATTGAATACGAAACGCAATGTATAAATATATAATAAACTACTTCTACTTAAGGTTACGGATAGTTCTAAGAAGTAGAAAGAAATGTTTGTATATGGAAAAGTATGTGAGAGTCTCTATGTAAGTGTGTGTGTGTAAATGTCTTTGTACTTGTCCCTGGTTATATTTTCGTATTGGTTCTGCGCGCAAGTGAAATGCATGTTTGGTGCGTGAAAACAGCAATCTCCGAGAGATAGACGTGAAGATGAAATATTCGGCGTATCTGTTGTATGGTGTAAGGCGTTTGCTTATATGGCAAACAGTGCTGCTTTTTGATTGGCTAGTTTATGTTTACAACTACGTCCGCACATCTTTGTTGTTATAACTCCTAGGGGCCTACTTGTTAACAGATGAGAAAAATGTATGGAAGGTCAGAATGATATAATTATTTGGAGGAGAGATCCGAAAAGGCCTCTCCACTGGATTCAATGAGGTGTAAAACCGAAATTGAACATCAATATCTACCGTGTGAAATGAACGATATTTAGAGATATAGCTTGAGTTGGTGGTAATTCCTGTGAGTTGCGAAGGTTGGTGTGATGATAATGGTTGAATACGACCAGTGTTGGTAGCTGTGTGCCTTTATTTTATTAGAAAGCTGGGAGTTACTTTGCAGATAGGTTTTTTGTCAATCTCCAGTCCAAGTAGGAAGCTGGAGTTGACTTTGTTCCCACACCACCACCACCACCACCACCACCACCAACACCAACAACAACAACAACAACAACAACAACAACAACACCATCCTAATTTAGGGCAATAAACTCTTCACTGTGTGTCTGTCCCGTCACGTTTAACCAAACCGATATATAAAATTATCGACAAGTAATCGACAGGCGGCTCTCTTATGAATATATATCCCCATCCAGGCAATATTCCCTGTAGTTTTTAGTAGTCAATGTGCGCAATAATCGGATGCCGTGCAATTTATTTTCCTGTGGAAAACGTATGTGCGCACTGAATGTTTGTGCAAATGTAAATTTAAATTGTTTCAAAATAATTTTGGCACATCCCATCTCTCATGGCTAATAAAACTGTACTGGCATGTTTTAATATAATACAAGTATGGTTGCATTCTATGAAGTAACGTATTTGCTTGAGATTTTATTCTAAACTTTGAACTACTTTGTCCCGTTTGTTGTTCCTTTAAATAAAACATCAATGAGTATTTTTTTTGTTTTGTGACACAATGAGTACAAATGTGGTATTTGAAAAACCGAAAAACTAGTTAACAAAAACAGTTAGCTAAGAAATTATTTTAAAAAGTATGATTATGATATATTATTATTATTATTATTATACTTATAAGTATTATTATTAATTACTACATTATTTCTAAGGTTACTAAGCTTTTGTGTGCTCATTAATGTTCTTTTGTGCGCTGGTCACGAAACGTGTGTGCACTCACACACGTGCGCAGCATAGTGGAAACTAAGTATCCAGGTGTAAATCATAGCAGGATGTTTAGCAAGCTTGTCAGGTGTAATGGGTGTAATCCTCACAGGGTGCCCGGCTGTTGCGGAATCGTGCCAGACTAACCTAAGGATACTAAATAACTATATACAGTCCATTCCACCTAATAGTACCAACGGTTATTAGTACCAGCCGCACAATAGGACCAATATTGTAAAAACCGATTCGGAAGTATATAACCATCACTAATTTGCTTCGTTTATTATGACCAATGCGCCGTTTATTTGGACCTGACAGCAGTGCTGCCGAATTCACATTTTTAAAAATAAAATCTGATAGAATTATTAAAAATATATTTTTTAGTTCTGAAAAAAACTATATTTCAAGTATTTTTTTTACCTCGTGACTCAAGTTAAATGTCAAATTTTTAAAAAAAAGGTACAACTTGTTTTGGTTTTATGCAATTTGTTCCCCTGAATTCGAAAAACGTTGGTGTTTAGTGTATAGAAATATGTTGTTCGGTTAAACGGGTCGGTCATATTTTTGTCTAAAATCGTTGGTTCCGATACGGTCCTATTAACCGGTATCTACTGTATCCACACATCTTTATATATGCTATACACATGCATCTGTAGACACTTATGAAAATTTCCTTGTGCAAAAATGTGTCGCCACAGACTAATATAACGCGTATATATTTACTTTTCTTTTTCTTCAATTCTGCATGCACACTCGTATAGGCATACACACAAGCACCCAAAATGAAGGACAAAATAAAGGGAGATAACTTTTTTCACACATAATGTGTATAAAGATATGCCAGAATAAAAAAAGCCTTAAATATGAACAACCAAAATAAGATGTTATTTCTCTAAAGTGACAACTGTTAAAGCTGTCACTTTAGAGAAATAACATCTTATTTTGGTTGTTCATATTTAAGGCTTTTTTATTCTGGCATATCTTTATTTTTATTTTCTTATTTGTCAGTGTCCGTAATATGAAAATATAGTTTTCTTATAACAGATTTTCTTGTACATAAGTACGTCCCCACAGACAAACATACCACATATATATGAGCTTGCAATTCTGCACGTATTTGAAAATATTGTTGTTTCATTTTCTTCAATGGTGAGTGTTCAGAACAGAAAGAAGTATATGCATCATCATCATCATCATCAATAGCCTTTTAACGTCCTTTGTTGGACATAGACATTCCCCAAGTTTCGCCAGATCCCTGTCGCGGTGCCAATATCTTCTGAATATGTCTAAATCGTCACGCCATAAAACAAGGGGAGATCACTCATGTGTTCACACCTAATACTTAACGGTTGTCACTTTAGAGATATGACATCTTATTTTGTTTGATCATTTAAGGCTTTTTTTTATTCTGGCTTTTCTTCTTCTTTTTCTTTCATTTGTCAATGTCAGGGAAAATGTATAGTTTTCTCGTGAGATGTGTTGAAGAATTTTAACTGCAACAATGTCAGGTCGTTGGTACTCGGTTTGTAAATTGATAGTTTAATATGGTACTAAAAGAAATTGTTCAGTGGAAGAACTCTAAATGAATACTGCAAGGTCCAATTGCAGCACTTATCTTGTAATATTTATTGGGTTGATTGGAAAGTAATGTCAGTGTTTGGAGAAGGAATAAACAAAACGTTCAAATGTAGAAAATGATTACATTTATTTGTCGCAAATATATTCAACATTATTAGCAATTAAAATAGTCCAATATAAAATTAAACTTCTTATTGTCTAGTTGAAAGAATCTCCAAGAATTGTCCATGATGTAACTGGGATGTCATGAGGATGCAGTTCGTTGTTTGTTACAATGTTCGATGCATGTGGAACGTGTCCTTGATGTTTCAGATGTTATAGCGGGCCAATAAACACGCTCCTTAACCCTAGCTAAACATTTGTCCATACGTAGATGACTGGTATGAATGGGTGTAGTTTCCAAGTCACCACCAATGTATCACACAGTCGTCACCACCAACGTAGCTTCGGTGGGCAAGCCTAGAACCGACCTACGAATAATCGCCGCATTGTAGCCAAAAGCTCACCACATCCGAGTCATTACTGACGCTCTACCTCCTCTATATCTGTCGTTCGTTCGGCTTTTGATTCCACAAAATAAGCACGTGTAGTCTTTTTGCTCTGGGTAAGTCTATTTCCACTCTTCGCTACATCCCCCCCCCCTGATCACAGTAGCTGCAGCCCGGGGGTGGCATCTTTTGTCGGGTTCTTCTCCGAAGTGGGGGTGTTGCTTCTGCCCGTTCCTTGTGCCTCCTCTTCGTCTCTAGTTGTTTACCTCTGGAGGGGCCTCTGGCTCATTTGTGCGCACCAAGATTTCCCCTTCACTTTCAGAGGAGGTGTCGTCGTCATCGCTCGTTGACGAATTTGAGCCGTAGAAGGGACAGAGGTCCTCCCATCCACTAGGATTGACTGTTGGCTGACAATCCCGGTGACTCGTCCTGGTTGGTCATGCACCGGCTTTGCAGGGCTTTTACTCAAACTAGGTCTCCCAACTCGTACACTCTATGTTCCGTTGCGGGTTCTAGTGAAGGCGCTAAATCAATCCCCTTGAGCCGAACTTCATATTCGTAGGTTTTATTTGCGAGTGCGGTCAGGGGCGAAGCGTCATCTTTGTGGGTGACATTGTACTAATATACGGCCTCTTGGACAGAGCATTGCATTCTGGCCACGACCCTCTTGACGCTCCTGTGACACCGCTCCGTTATTCCGTTTCCCGTCGGGGCATACGCGCACCGAAACCGGAAGCGCACACCTCACATCGCCACAAAGGCCCGGAACTCCCTGCAGCGGAATGCGTTGTCATTGTGCGTGAGTAGCTCATGCGGCGGACCTCTTTCACAAAGCACAGACTCTAACTGGCGTATAACGCTCAACGAGTCTTGGCGGATCAATGTGAAAAACGTGTTGGGCCGCAGTTAAATAGTGGCCACTGCCGTAGTGGGAAACGTCCATACCCTGTCTGTGCCAGGTGCCGTATACTTCCAGTCTTCCCTTCTGCCAATGGATCGGCGCCGGATCTATCGTGTTGCATTCTACACATGCCTTGACTGCCAACTTAACAACTGCTTTTGATGTAGAAGGGCAGTAGGTGGTGCGTCGTACGCCCGGATGCCCACTTTAAGTAACAGTTCTTGCACGAAAGAAAATTAATCGCAAATGGTAACATACGGTTTAACAGTTAAAGGAATATTCCCTTTGGATGGCCAACCATGTTGGGTGTACCAAATAAGTAATTGCAGACTTAGAAAAACTTACAAATATTGAATGAACGTAAGCATTCATGTCTGCCTCAGAGAGTTGTTCTGGAGATATGGTCGTCACCACGTATCAGCAACCATAGGCGTATGGAAAATTAAAGGTCTTGATTCGCCCGAGATTTTATACAGATAAAATAAGTAATAATTTCCATTAGAATATCTTTTTATGAATTGACAATACACCGCTATTACAAATCACACAACATGCAACTTTTTCTGCCTTTTTCAGCAACAGAAATATCTATTACTTGGGCAACATTTTCGCCAACAGACATGTTGGCATACATTCTTTCAATATTTAGTAATGTCACACTGTACTCCTGAGGGAACTGAAGGCACGCTCTGCTGAACACGATGTAACAGAAATAGTTACCAGGATACCAGCGATTTTGTTGAAGACTGGAAGTATGCCATGAAGATCATTCTTGTAAAGAGTTTCAACAACACCAGCTGCAGTTGCATGTGAACCTGGTGGATGCGTATGGTCCGTTACAAACTGCGTGCAGATTGCCTTTTCCGCCTTTAGAAGATCCAGATCAACACCATACTGTGATGCGACAATTTAATAGTGCCCATCTGAGGCATCAGGATTGAAGATCATAGCCAAGTGCGCAATGTCTGGGTCATTACCCTCAAATCGTGATTCCATTTCCACGATAACCTTATCCAAACTGGAATAATAGGATATGCAATGGCGGTCGACGAGACACCTGTTTCTCGGTGTGAATGAGAATCGTGTGCCTTGGTTGATCTCTTTGATAGTTCGGCCTAACTTGACAGTGCATTTCCAAGAGTTTCATTTCTGCAATTAGCAAGAGTTTCCATGGTTGCTGTAGCTGTTCTTCTAGCTGTTATAACATCTACAATCTATCCCTGGGGGTATTTTCTGATGCTATTTGTTTTAGAGCGTATTATTCTCAGCCCAACCAATCTAATTAGGAATTCAAAATCGGATATGGTATTCAATAATGCACTGCTATCCGTATATGTTTTGAGGTATTGATCATTTGCAATCAAGCAATTCTTTTATGATATTAGTAATTGCTCTATCACGGCGTTTACGACTTTATAACTACAAGTTTGGGACTGATCTCTAGAAAGTTGAATAGTTCCTAAAGCATTGCGGAGTGGTTCAGTATCTGTCATCGTATCTTGGATAGCAAGATTCAAGAGGTGTCCATAGCAATGGACATAGACGGCAAGTGGAGAACACTTCTTGTTGCCAAACCTCTATGAACACCACTCATATTTGCTCCGCCATCAAAACATTCTCCAATAATTTTGTCAAGTTCCAGCTCCAGCTTCCTGAGTACATTTCTGACTAACACACAGATAACACTTCCTTCAGTAGAAGGCGTTGCATAAAATCCGATGAAAGACTCCCTGGTTTCTCCGTCCGTGATGAATCTGAGGCAGATTGCCACTTTCTCAACCCTGTCTATGTCAGCAGCAATTGCTACGCGGCCTGGTATGTAATTTAGCTCGACTTTGTAGCGTTGTTAGGATAATAAATATCTCTGAATTCTTTTTGGAGATTTGGCTTTTGGAAAATCTGTTTCAGAGTTGTATGATCAATCTCGACTTTGAAATGAATGTCGTAGAGAAATTATGGAACATTTGGCAACCAAAAACTATACCCAAAGCTTCTCCCTCTAGAGGGCAGTAATTTTGTTCGGTAAGTGTTGTGGCGAGCGACAAAAAGTCAAATGATAACCATTTACCGTCATGATTTTGTTCCATATTTGCTTGAATTAGTTATTATCTTGCTAAGAAGGTTCGGGTCATGAAATTGCAATACAGGTGAACTAGTAATGACTTCTTTCGGTTTTTCCACAGCTTCAATTTGAGGCTCATCCAAGGACCATGCAATATCACTTTGGTGAAGTAAACGTAAGGGTGCTGTCACCTCAAAGAAATTTGGTAAAGTTTTGCAAAAGTAGCTCGTCATTCCAAGAGAGTCCTCATAGAATTCAGGTTGTGGCATATTAACAATGGCTTCAATTTCAGAAGGATCTGGTTTTAGTCCTTTGGAAGTAATAAGATAACCCAGACATGTGAGTTCGGATGCAATGAAAATGCATCTGGATTGATTGAATTTGAGTCCATGTTCATGTATTTGATCGAAAACAAGTTATAGTCTTTCAAAATGTTCTTCGAGGGTATGAGACCAAACAATTATATCGCCTTGAGAATGTTTAGTTCCTTCAATGCCGTTAATAAGTTCAGCTACTTCAATTTGAAACTATTCACTAGCGCTATGATTATCTGTAACTTTTTACAGGTATAAGGTGTATTGAAAGTGAATAAGTACGAGCTTTCCTCGTCAACTGGGATTTGCCCAAAACCGTTAGATGCATCCTGTTTTGAAAAATATTTCGCACCACGCATTTCAGCAAAGATTACTTCAGCAGTAGGCAGTTTATAATGCTCCCTTTTAATCGCTTTGTTGAGATCTGGTGGATCTAAGCAGAGTCTGGGTTTACCGTTCGGTTTCTCTACAATGACTAATGAGTTTACAAATTATGTTGGTTTTCTAACAGGGACAATTATACCCATTTCTTTTTTCATGTTTATCGAGTTCAGCTTTAAGTTTGTCTTTTAAGGCAAATGGAACCTCCCTTGTAAAACTGATAACATGAGTAAAATTAGGGTCTATTATGACACTATGGGTGTCACGGATTTTAAAAACATAGAATTTACAGTAGTAATGTGGAACTTTTAAAAATGCACAAGTAGCAGATTTTGTAATATTGATAAAAAAAGGAACTTCGTTGAAATCAATATTAGCTAAGATTCACATTATTATGGTTCCCTGTCAATCAAACACGCCGTCGCTCTCTGCGAATGGTCACATAAACACTCAAGGTATCACCAAGACAGGAAGTTGCTTCATTTGAAATTAAAAATAAACTATCAATGCTGAATCAGTGGAAAATTAACTGTCATTGCTTAAATTAGCAGAAAATTAATATTTGCAAAGATTTCCATGTTGAGGTCAGCAAATATTATAGTTGACATATTCAATTTAAAAATACTTTTTTAGGAGTAGTTGGTTATCGCATACCTCCCGAATTACATAAATATCCCCAAGATTCCGGAGATAAGCAGTGAGAGTCGGGAATATTAGCCAATATGGATGGACCCGGACAGGGGAGCCCGATGCCTGTGAAGATGAATCGGTGCCCTGGTGATATGCCGCTTATTTGCCTCAACATCCTGAAGACGGAAATTCTGAATTATAAAACTAAATACAACTGCAACCAAAATAAACATTAGTTATTGTTGATTTTTAAATCGGCATCCTGTCTTTTCCTTCAATTCCAACTTACTTTCTGACCTGCCCCCCATCGTGTGGGAGCCTCGACCAACAACACGGGAAGTCTTCTTCATATCAAACATTCACAACGTGTGCTGGAGATGGCGTCCTGTGCGTAGCAGAAGAGTGACGACGAGACAAGTTGTCACACTATTGTTATACGATAAGTGGGGGGGAATGGTGACAATTTCGCATATACAATCGTCATATTACTGCAAAAGAATTGGCAGGCGACAGTCAATTTTGGAATATCGCTTTATTAACTGTAACATTTCACAGGTATTTGCACCAAGCACTGGTTTGAGAATCGGTATCTACAAATATAAAAAGCACAGTCGTTTATTCAGTTTGTGTACCTCATGGTGGCAATGCACTTTCCTAAGACTGGAATTTCTGTATTATTGTACGCCATTAACTTCACTGAGGTTGGTCTCAATTTTAGTCACTGATACAGTTTATTGTAGCAAACTTTAGGCCAGACATTCATTTCAGTACTTGATTCAATCTTAATCAATTTCAGACCCGTTTAATCCTAAAGTTGCAGTCCATCGATTGAAATTTCAGCGTGATTTATTGCTCTGAGGTTTTGATTTCACTCTGGGGATCACTAGGATTAATCATACCGAGAGGGAACTTAACGCCTCCCATTTTGAACTTTGGCCTTTGACCAGGAAGAAATGAAAACCATCGTCAGCTTTACAGACACAAAACATGTTTCAATGACAATTGTTTTATTTGTATTCATTTCTGACTTTAACCTTATCGCTGATGTTGCACACAAACAAGTCATTCCTTTGGGCTGTGATCAAACAAAAACTGCTTTTTGCTTCTTCGCAGTATTTCCAAGTTACCTTGGAAATACTGCGAAGAAGCGAGTTATAAATATATGCATGATACATGTAATGCAGCTCTTTTTTTATTCATTTAGCATAGAAAAAGAGAAAAGTCCAAAGCGAAGACATGCCACAAATATGGTACAAACATAACTTCTTTTATTGGTTGTAAATGACTTTCCACTTGAAGGATCAGCCAATCAGAACACAAACCCGTTGTAGCGTGATTCACTTGCATTTGTATGCACAGCGCAGATAACTGTTGTTGACCAAGCGACCCCAAAATGGACGGAAGCCGAGGAGGGAGAACCATCTTCGTTTCGCTGTCGGCATTGCTGATCTGAAAGAAACAACCGCCGTTTATTCGCTACAGATTTTGTTCGAAAACTAGGGGTATCCATTTGCTCCAGGTCGAAACATTCGAAGCGTGCAATTGCAAAACGGTTGGAGAAAAATATTTAGAAGCTTTAAAACAGGCATCTTCCCACTATTTTTACTAATAAGGCTTACACCCTCTCACTTTCCTCGCGTGGGGGCCATCATCTCTTAGCTTCCTCTTCCCCTACCAAAGCCTCAAGGCTGTGGCGATGTTAACTCGTCCTATATTATCCAAGTTTCGAGAAAGACTGACTAAAGATCTCTCCTTGCAACTACAAAATCCTAACCAACCAAAAGAGAGAATAGGATGCGTTTCAAAATTAGCCGTTATCTCCGTTGACCGAGGTCAACCCTTCTTCCTCTCAAGACCTAATTTGTATAGCCGGCCAATTACCAATATGCGTATCTTAAGGTGACCATTTCGATACTATACTACCCCTCGGCATCATCATACCCTCTTTCCATCACTTACGTATTTGATCTGCTTTCCTTTCTACTAACCTCAAAAAGATAAATAGCGGTTAATTGCGACACTTACCAGAACCTATACGTGATTATGTCACATTCCTTTCCCTCATATTTTACAAAAATGCAATTAATTTCAAAAAATCAATCTCATTTTTTAAATAAGTACTGTCTTCGTACTAAATTGCTTTCAAATAAATCAAATTAAAAACAATTTTCTCACGCACAATCAAGCGGATCCGATATCGTATGATGAAAAATGTTAATCTGCGCTTACTCCCAATCCTAAATTGAACCACGAATATTTCTTTCGTCAAAACTCCCAACAAATTTCCGAATATTTTAGGGCGCAAAACCTTCATCTTAAACCTTTTTTCTAGGCCCCACAAATAAGGGATTGTCTCTTCGCAACACGATATTGTCGACACTCTAATCAAAATACTCCAAACATACTATGTTTGTTTTCAATCGGCACTTGTATTTACCACAACCCAACGATCACTAATACCACAGCGCTCGGAATTCCATCACAACATCGGACCAGACAAAATATATATTCCGGAAAATGGATACTATTAGATTTAAAAAAGGAAATAATGTCTATCTAATAGTAAAATATAAATATACGAGGGAAGAGTGAGTGAAAAAGGATTTACTAATAATGAAACCGTAGTAGCTAATCGCTAGTAGCCACTGCTTATTGTATCAACAGTAGTAGTTGATGGAGTTCACATTGTGAAGGAGGAAGAGGAAAGAAGAGGCTGGAATGACAGCCAAAGCAAAGCGGGAGAAATCCCATTGTTTGAAATGGAGGTATCCGATTGGATGAAACGGTTTAACGTCAGATCATTTTTGGAGATGACGCAAGGCAGCCATTTTGAAAAGGGTTATTTAGCACGTGGGTGAGACACGATAAGAAAAAGTCCGATTGAACAAAGAAGACAGAATGCAGGAGATAAAATGAACATGACATTTTATACACTGTAATAAACAAATAGTGCACATACATTACATGTAGTCAAAAAGGCAAAACATATAAAAAGAGGTTTTAGTAGATCGATCGACTTTTGTTACAACAGAAATGGTCTTGTCTTGATTCAGGTCGATCTCAGCTGCATCGAAATATGGGGTGATATTTACACCAATGTCTATTGCAATAAAGACAAGAGATATGTGAAAGTAAAAAAAGGATAAGTGACAGAAAGAGTTTAAGCTTCGGTCAGAATGTAACTTAGGGCTGATAGCCACACACTGATTTAGAAGCAAATAGATGTGTTCTAACGTGAAGCAGCCATGACTGGTCATTTAGACGGAGAGGGGAAATACTGAAGAGATAGCAGTAATTATGGTCCTTATGATATACCAAAATGAAGTACTGGTTATCCTACATTCAGTAGAGCGGGGAATACAAAACATTGTAAGGAAGAATATATGTACTGGTAATATATTCGCCAGTGGTTTTCTCGGTTAAAATTATGATTTTGGCTCTCGAGGCAAAATCCGTACACAGACCAAAAATGCTGGTTCTGCCGAACACACGTGGTAATATAAGAGTAGATTATGAAGGGTGTTCGTCTAGAAAGGAAGATGAATGCGTAGAATCACACCTAATGGAGAAAGTGAGTAGACAAAGGAGTTATTGGTTTAAGATAAGAAAGGGTACTTGTTAACATCCTAGAAATATATAGGGGATAGGTAAAGGGATTTTACGTACCTGAAGGGAGCACGGGCTGTGTAGAGCACTGGTTTAAGAAACTAGAGCCAAGTGAGCGAAGATTATTGCTTATGTGTCCCTTTATACGGGAGCCGCTGACGAGAAAACGGAGAATTATATTTAGTTTCGTATTTCATAGCATTCAGGCTCGTTTTATCGAAGTGATAAAACCAGCCTGATACTCAAATCCATATTTGCGTATAATAAAACTATTTAGAGGAAAGTGGCTGCTACAATACGAATTTCTAGAACAAAACTTAAAATAATTCAAACAGCGAATATTACGCCCTTTTCCTGTATTTTCTCTAAATTCTTAAAAAATAATGAATGGGCATACGCCTACCCCTGCAATTACCTAATGAAAGTTTAGCGCTCACACACCTGCAAGATATTCACCAACATCCGTCCAATGTTTCCTAATTCATACACCGAACCCTAGGGTACCTGGATCCGAGCAACAATGAATCAAATGCTTCACACACAAATCAACAGAAAAACATATAAATGTACTTCGAACGATATTTGTTCGTTACAATGACGGTAATAAATCGTTCGCCAAAAAATAAACAGACAATACTAAAAAAACACAACAATGCTGATAGTAAAACGAATTTCGTAAACTCGTCCCCGAAAAAGAAATCGGTACAAAACAAAAACAGATCAAGAAACTGTAGCAATACATAAAACATCTGCATAATTCAGAGCCCGCTTTTGGGGGTTTTCTTTACTCGTGGCCGAACACACAAAAAATAGTGAAAAGTGTTCGAAATATCGTAATTGAAAGTTCAGTTCAATAGTCAGAAAACGGGAAAGAAAATAAGTACTCACAGTCGCCCACGCCGCTGAGGAAAAGTTCGCTGTTAAAATAAAATCAAATCAATCTGAAAACAGCAAAAACAAATGTCTGTTGAAAGACTCTTTGACAGACCGAGAAACAGAAAGACTATTTCGTGACTATTTCTTCGCTTTAGTGGATTGGTTATAACCCAGTGGTTCTCAACGTGGGTGTTAGCGCCCCCTTGGGGGGCGTTGGTTAGTTTCAAGGGGGCGTTGAGGTGACTAAGGGCCTTAAGGGGGCGTTTGAACTTCTAGATGAGGCGTTATGGAGATTCGATAAATATCTATAATTCTGATTTACAAATGGCTGTTGTTTAGTAGTATCCGCTTACAAACGAGAATGAATTAGCATAGGCCGATATTAAATGCTAGATTAGCCAACCGTTTCTTCTATACAAGTAAGTAAATGGCAAGTGGCGAATGTTTTGCTTAATACCCTATAGTGTCACTATTATTCTATGGGTAAACATTTAAAATAATCTCCCTTGCTGTTGTTTTCAAACAGGATGAACTCATCAGTGTTTACTCAAATTTGAACTACAGGGTGTGGGGGCGTTGAAATGTAGCGTGGTGTCATAGAGGGGCTTTGGGCTAAAAAAAAAGGTTGAGAAACACTGATTTAACCGATGATTGCACTATTTTTTTCTTTCTGATCGCGCTTCGTCCGAATTTGATTGTCTTTGGGTTGTTTTATTTTTCCTTTTTTTTTCCGTTGAACTTGGCCGTTGGCGTTTAAATTTTCTAATGTTGTTTTGATATCTCTGACCCCTGTTTGTTTAGGCAATTTAACAAATATACACACATACTTAATTTGCAGTAACAAATTAGCGCGCGGTAAAAGTAGGAGATTTAAAAAATTTACTACAAATCACATAATTATTGGAT
>VCCN01000724.1:10016090-10026422 GCA_006491835.1 Architeuthis dux | reverse complement strand
AACAAGACCGACCCTCGTAATGCGTGCAGAAATGAAGAGAAAACCGTGGGGTGGAAGTAGGGTGAGGCTAATTCGGCAGGAAGACAGAAAAATAAATATAAACATTTAAAAAAGTTGTGACACCTCACCAGAAGGTTACACTTTGATAAAACTTAGATACATATGTTGCAAAGTGTCGGCAGCAGGACTTATCAGACATGCGAAATACATGTATGTGTATTTATACATGCCACAAACATGGTGACATGTGTACATGTCTCAAGCAGATTTTAGCCATTTTTATAGACTTATCTAGGCATTTTAGCGGTCATAAAATGGCTAATAATGTTTTTAGTGCATTTTGGCGTTTTTTGACACTTTTTCAAAGTTGATTTAGTGCGTAAAAACTTTCTGAGATGGCCACACTGCCTGGACCACCCAAAATCTTTGACCTGACTCCACCACCACTGATTACCTTATTTCTTCTTGGCCATTTTAGTTAATTACCCACCTTTTGAAGATAAAATCCTAGTTTACTCACGCAGCAAATAACCTACTTATTAGAAACCCTCAACCAAAACTGTCAACATAGGTTTCGTCAGTTTTTGAGTAATTCTGCCTGACTGGCTATTTATGTATTTATGCATCACGTGTACAGGCCGTACCAAAGGAGTTAGAGGGCTGAAAATTTCAACATTTACTCCTTATTATGTCTAGTACAAATGTTTTTGTTTGTTGAAAATTTCCCCCCAAAATAAGTTTTAGTGAGGGTTCAATTTGCAACGTAACTTTATGCTAAATTGGTCCCTCCCTTTGTTTGTATCGGCAGTGATTAGTGATCAGCGCCCAACAAAACAATTCATTGATCACCCCTTTTTCCAATTTTTTAATTGATCACCCCAACACAGCATACTGCCAAAATACATTTGTCATGTGATGGTTTCTATTCAGTGACCAACCAGACCTGTTTGAACTTAAAATTAAATAATTTTACCTTAATGTTTCAGACCCTTCCTTGGTGCAATGTAACTATATTTGAAACATTTAGTATCTAAACTGTGTATATAGCCCATGATATCATGGGTAGAATTTATTCAAATTCAACAAATACATCAAAACTTTCATTCACTCAATGCTTAAATAAAAGTGACAATAGTAAAATCACAGTTGCATTTTAGTTGTGACTGCATTTGAACCCAATAACTAGGCAAAGTTTTGCTTTTCACATCACTGCTCACTGACTTTTCTACACAACAATTCCTCTGAGCATTTGTCATTTTCTGCCATAGCAAAAGTAAATATTTCTGGCAGTAGGGGATGCATAAAGTGACCAGTAAGCAGCTTGTGTTTGCATTCACCTCAGGTTTCATGCTCAGGTTGTTTTTTTTTCCTGCCTTTGTGTGTGGACTTGGAATAAGGAAACCTTGTCCCTTGTTGGACCTCTCTTTTTCTCTTATTCTGAATAAAGCAAGTTGTGTTGTGCTTTTTCTAATACTATTACTACCGCTAGGAGAGAAGATCACTAGCCATTGCACAACATGTGTTTATTACAATTCGGTCAGGGTAATTGTAAGCTCTTTCCACTATAAGTACAGGAATAAAAAGAAAGAAACAAATAGAATAGACGAGTAGTCTCCAACCTTTTTTCACTATATAAACCCCAAATGTTACTGAAACACTTAGAAAGAACCCTTAAACTTGATAATAGAATGAATATACACATACACATCTTTTCATTTTCCTTTATTAAAAAACTATTAACTATTTTGACTATGTTGACTCAAAACTATTGAATCAACGAAGAAAGTCACAAACTCGCTCTTCGTATTGGTGAGAATTGCGAGGATTTCTTTACAAAGTTTGCAAACACGAACCAGAACTTTCCCCTTTGAAAGCCGATGAACTGGAGAATGTAGCAACAAAGCTGCGTATTCAGCATCCATATCTTCAGAATGTCTCTGAAACATACAGGATTATTTACCTCTGTCAATGAACTTGAAAAGAGGTATGTGTATTTGGTCACATCTGTTTGTTCGTTCGCATTCTTTCCTTTCCGCAAGATGTCTCCAAAATTTCTCAATGAATATAACTCATATTGTCTAGCAGCGTTGACAGAAGTCTGCCCTCTCTGAGTGCTTTTACTAGTTATAAGTATTTCCTTTTCTTCTGGGTTTAATCTCAATATTGATTTGAATGGAGTGCAATTCACAAAACTTTTGTACCGCCTTGTTTTGAATGCATTTTTATGTGATTGACACATTTTACCACATCATCAAATAGTTTCTCAAGTTGACTCTTTTACTTTCATATACTTATTTTTTTTTTTTTTGCAATCAATGCTTCCCTGTAAATAATACAGAGATTGCTGATGCAGTTGGAACTGTTTTGACTGATTTTTATTAAACAAACTCAGTAATGAAAATGTTCTTTTTTCAAAGTTTGGCCTATTTCAGTAGATAGTCAAAACTAACTTTATGTTTTTTTTATTGAAAATCAACAATTAATATCGGTGTGTAGAATATTTTAAAATGTTTGTAAAACAAAAAAGTTCACACTTCACTTTATTTTACCCAATATCTCGACATTTTTATCCAAGAAGACAAAGATGCTGTTATATTAGGTAAAATAAAGTCAAGTGATAACTTCTTCATTTTCAAAACTTTAAAAAATATTCTACAAACTGATATTAATTAAACATAACGTTTGATTAGTTAAAATAGTTGGCTGTGAATTAATAATGAAAGTTAATATAAACAAACAAAATGATCTTATTTCATGTTTTTTGCGAGCAGATATGTTAAACATATCCTTATCTCATTATTTTATCACGACTGTTGTATTTTTTTTTTTACCTAACAATCTCCGGAGAGCAGACATGGTTTGACATTGTTCACCCAATGAAATTATTTTCAAAACCAACATGTTTTATGTAATATTAATGTTTTACCTAATATTAACAATTTTGATCAAGCTTCTCTGTCAAACTTTACTGACGAACCACGTCAGAACACCCTTTTTTTTTTCACGAACCCTGAAATTATTTTTGCGAACCCAGGTCGGTGACCACTGGAATAGACCACAGTTGTTTAAAATGACTTTTCACTGGCTTTAATGATGCCTCTACCTTCATTCAGCTAAGATAGCATTTATCATTTTCCATCATCATCTCATGACATGAATATATTAGGCTCTCTGAATGGTTGTTGTAGTTGATCTATGTGTCTTTTAGGAGTTGCATATTTTGTAAGAGCGAGATTTTCCTCTAGAGAAAATCGATTTTGCCTTGTTTTGAAGTCAAGATTTTCCTTCTTTTGGGTGAGTTAAGATTAATAACCCTGTTGGGATTAGGTTTCAGGTATGATACTGTTCTGGCTTTGTGGCTTTTATTTATTTTTTAGATGCATTCACACATCTCTATAAGACACTTTTCGGTTATATGTTAAATATCAATTTTCATTATCATGTTGGATTGATATGAAACTTCAGGTGAACAATCATCATCTTCCTTTTTCTGCTCTGCTCTCCTGCTACTACTACCACAACTAGTAATGCTACTACTACTTCATTTAGAATCCCTTTAAAATATGGACATAAGGATGGTGGGTGCATCATTGAACTTATGGTTCTTGTTTTGTAATCAAAGAGCAATGAAAATGTTGTTAATAAGAATTTATGGAATTTTTATCCATGTTGTGAGTTGTGATGTCCAGCGGTTGTCAGACAGTCTAGCACCATGGCCAGCCCATTGCCATTTGAGTTTTCTATTAGATTCTATAATATATATGTTTTTTTCTCTAATATACTGTACTGTCTTGTGATCTCTCCATGGTGCTCTCTTGAGCATGTTGCATGATCCTTAGTTTCAAAGCCAATCTTTTGGTTAGGTTCCATGTTTCAGCTCCATAGGGGACTATCGAGACCTTATTACACTAGGTTTACTTATATAATCTTTTGTCAGGCGGAATTTACTGCAAGAAACTTTGACAGCCAAATCAAGAATTATCTATAAAAGAATAAAACCTACTACTACACCTGAGGAAGGCTAAAGAACACATTGGTTGAAACATGGTGATGAAAATAGAATCTGAATACTAGTCTGAATAAGTTGTGGAATAATAATAGTGATTTATCTTAGAATTTCAAAAGAAATTTTTATTATGTTAGAATTATTTTTTGGGAGTTTTTTTTGTAAATGTTTTCCATTTAATTGTTTATTTATTATTTTATTTGTTCCATCTTTTATTTTGTTAATTAAGTTTCCGTTAGAAAGTTTCTTTGGTGTTTCATTAGCCTTTTTCATTATTAAATTCTTTTCTGATCTTCTTGATACAGATAAAAACTATTCAAAAGAAAAAAAAGTTAAAAAATGCTCTTTCTCCGGTATCAGTTTGAATTTTCACTTAAACTAATTAAATATGTACAAGATTTTCTTATCACTATATCGTCTGCTTGGATTTCTTTCCTGTAGAAAAAAAACATGAAAAACACTCATTTGCTGTCTGGGAATTATCCTGAAAATGTTCTTTTAAACTTATTGAAGTATTCCAAAATTTGTTCAGGCGCTTGAGCTTATTCTTTGTGTTTCTGATGTTGTTACCCTAACATTGTATAACTTAGAATCACCTCTGTTTCATGGGTGCGTGTCAATGGTATTGTCTGCCTAGCTTGTATTGCTAGAATAAACCAAACTAGTTGTTGTATTCACTCTTAAATTCATATTAAAAAATTGAATGGTAATGCAGGGGAAATAATTGCTGATAAAAGTTACCTCCCTTTGAACTTTAGGTAGATTTACAAATCAACATAGGTTTCTTCAGTTTTCAAGGTGGTCTGGCTGGCTGGCAATGTATGTATCATATGTACAGGCCACATCAGTGGAGCTAGAGGGCTGAAAATTTAAGCATTTACTCCTTATTATGTCTAGGAAAAACTTGTTTTTTTTAGTGGGGGGTCAATTTACAATGTAAGTTCGTGTTAAATTGGTCCCTTGGTTTGTGTTCACACGTTTTAGTGATCACCACCCAACAAAAGACAAGAGAAGTAACTTATTCTTTGATCATCTCCTTTTCAATTTTTTAAAATTGATCACACCCAACACGGCATGCTGCCAAAAGACATTGGTCACATGACGGTTTCTATTGAGTGACAAACCAGATCTGTTTTTTTTTAATTCAATTCACAAAAGATTTCCATTATTTTTTTTATTCTATTCATAGAAGAGTTCCACTGTCATTTAGGAACGGTTTCAAGCGTTTTTGTAAGAGTTAAATACCATTTTTTAATTGCCATCTTGTTCTGTAAAAAAAAGGATTCTTCTCTTTCCTTACATATTATACATATGAAAAAGGCTGTAGAATAGATCTGCCAAAACATTGTGACGCCAACATAAGCAACACACAGAATGAGTTCAATAATCCAAACAAATCTTTAATGTTAATGACTCTGCTCAAAATTATAGATAATATCTCTATCTAAGTATTTTGGAAAAAAACACATTTTTCTCTTTGAGGTTTAAATTGCTCTGTATTGAACTAAATCAGGCTAATTAGGATAAATAGATATTATGCATCAGACATCTGGTGAGTATCAACTAAGGTGACATTTTATAATAATTTGATTTTAAATGCCATGGACAGATATAAAAGTAATAATAATTTTTATAACAACAAAATTTGTCAATGATTGTAACAGAATTAGACTATCAGAAGAAAATGTTTTTTCGTTTCTAAAACATTTCTACTTTTTTTGAATCTGGAAGTCATTCATAAATTCAAAAAATTCAAAAAAACAACATCTGAATTGGCAACACTGGACTTCCAGAGTAAAAAAAATAGAAAAAAAAACCCATCTAAATTGGCAGCACAAGACTTGCAAATGAAAAGACACCGCTGGACACTGCTGGACACTGCTGGACAACGCAAAAATTTGCTTTATGCCAGGGGTCCCCAACCTTTTTTGTACTCCAGACTAGGGCTGGGTGGTATATCGTCTTTTCACAGTATATCAATATATTTTCAAATGCAGTATAGGATTAAACAATACCGTTTACATTGATATATAGCCCCACTCTCCCGACACTGCTTAATTTTTTGCTGTCACCTGAGGGAGATCAACAATCAAAACCAAAAACAGACCAACTTTCCTTACCCAAGGAGGAGAATGCAGCAACCTTCAGAACTGGCAGCAAGGGGAGATGTTGACAGGCGGCTTCAGACTATGACCACCATCATTGTCAGTTTTGCAATGGGAATGTTCAGATTAGAAGAGAGCAAAACCACCAGCTCTAATTACAACGTGGATAGAAGACTGCGGCAGTAGCTTTGAACTCTGACAAAACAGTTCAGAACTGAGGAGGAAAGATGCTCATGACCCTGTGCAGAGCTGAATAGCACAGGAGATGAAGGAAAGAAAGAGCCAGGAAGTGGGCTGCCATTGTAGTAGATTTACAAAGAACTTGTTAAGGCAGAAGTGCAGTGGCCATCTTGCCTGCTGTAAGGAAGAAGTAGACAACTTACATAACACTCTGAGCAACTTTGACAGAGAGCTGGAGCTGGAGCCCCATAAAGCACTGGTGGACATACCATCTCCCACCACTGAGTTCGATAACAGAAAGCCCATTTAGAAGGAAGTCCAGCTGGTGGTTGCTGCAGCCAGAGACAGCTCTGCTCTGGGGCCTAACAGAGTACACTACAAAGTATACAAGCTCTGCCCGGGGCTATTTAGAATTCCATGGAGGAATTTATGAGGGATTTGGTGCAGGCAGATCTTCAGTGTCTTATCCAGAAGAATAAAAAAGTTTTTCATGAAGAATGAGTACATTGACCCCTCAGTACAGAAAGGTGGTGTTTCGGGAGTCCCAGGGTGCCTGGAACATACTGGAGTCGTCACCCAAGTGATCAGGGAGGCGCACAAGGGAAGGGGAGATCTGGTTGTGCTTTGGCTTGATCTTGACAATGCATACAGCTCGATACCCCACAGGCTTAGTGAAATGACCCTGGTCCGACACTGTGTGCCCAGTAAGATCAAGAAACTCATCCTGGACTATTATGGAAACTTTAGGCTCAGAATCACTTCTGGTAGTATAATGTCGGATTAGCACCAGTGTCCTGCCGAGCCCAGTAAACCTCCATCTGGGGCAACACGTCCCCTGTACCCCAGGAATGGCTCACTTGAGCACATCCAGAGCGGTTGCCTGAAAGCATTGGGGGATGGCCATTAACGCTGGCGGCATGACCAGGTGGTGAGAGCAGTTGCGGATACTGTCTCCAAAGCCATTACCAGCAACAAACATATCCGCTGCCAAAAGAGCAATGTCTTCATCAGGGCTCAATCATGGCCCAAACAAGCGGGCATTCTTCTTGCATCAGGTTTCCTGACTGAGTCGCACTAACTTTGCTGAGGCCAGACCTGGTGATGACATTGGACTCTTCAAAGCAGGTGATCTTCATGGAATTGACGGTTCCCTGGTAGGACTGCATGGACGAAGCCAGCAAGAGGAAACGGTCCAAATACCAGGAATTGGTGGAGCAGTGCCGGAGTGGGGGCTGGAGGGCCTGTTGTGAACCCATTCAAGTGGGTTGTAGGAGCTTTGCTGGCCGATCGCCGTGCCAGGTCTACTCTTTGCTTGAAAAAAGAAGAGCCACCAAAGCTGCCATGGAGGCTGCAGAGAGGGCCTCTAGATGGCCCCGGATCAGAAGGATCGAGCTGTGGGCCAATGCTGCTGGGACACAAGTCAGGTTTTGATCAACCCTTGCTGGGTTGCCTGGGCGAGGGTGATGATGTGGAAAGACCTGAAACACCCAATGAACTCAGGAAACATCACAGACGATGTATCCAAGAGCAACCCTTGCATGTATCAACATATAATAAAAGTTCTTGTGACATCTCGCGTGTGGCTTTGACTTGCAACTGAACATTTTGTACTAGAAAATATACTGTGATATATATTGTGTATCGCCATTCATCCTATAAATACTGGGATATGATTTCTTGTACATATCGCCCAGCCCTACCGTAGACTAGTTTAATATTGACAATATTCTTGTGGACTGGCCAATATTCCCTGCGGCCCGTTAGCACATGCTTGTGGTTGGGAGCCACTTCTCTTTTACAAAAGCCCTACTTTCCATAATAGCACAAAACAATGAAGCATTTACTAATTTATATGGGAAATATTTCTCAGCATTCCCAGACCCAAAAATTAACCTTCTTTTATGCCTGCCTGCCTTAATGTCAAAGGTCGATGTTTATCATCTGCTGTGGCTGATGTGGAAGCCTTGAAATACAACAGTATGCTTGACAGCTTCGCCTCGCACATTTTTCTATTATACAGTTTGTGGGCACATAAATATCCTGCAAACCTGCCGATGTAAATTAATTCACTAAAATAATTCAATTCAAAAAATAATTTTAATGTTTGTATCTCAATAAATTGTTTTAATCCCATAGTTAGTTTTTGTTGGTTGTTGCGCTGAGTTATCGTGCGCCGAGTTATCCTTTTGCCTAGCAGTCATGCGCCGAGAAGTTGGCATTCAGTTGTCGGCACTGGGTAGAGATGTGCTGAGAAGTCAGTGAATCATGTGTGTGTATAATATTGGTTCATATGATTTGTCTGTTTATATACATATCTGGAGATATTATATATATATATATATATATATATACATATATTACATGATATGTATACAACATATATTAGTTGATATGTATACATACACGCAATTATTCCTATTTGTCTACGATTAATTTCCCAAACTTATAAAAATATTGCTGCTTGATATTTATGAGACAACATATCATTTGTATTACTGTCTGATATTTTGTGGGGAACTAAATTATAGTCACATAAAATAACAATGTCTATAGATCAGGTTGTCCACACATGTTAATGTCTCCCATAAAAAGCCATTAATTCTTGTTGTGTGACCAGAATTTTGCTGTCATGTGCTTGAAGATAAATCATTCGCTATTTACAGTCAGCTATTGCTTGCTAAGATCAAAGATTCATTTGACTGGAGCATCTAGGTTCCCGATTGCCAGACACCATCTCGTTTTAATTTTCCTCACGTAAAGTTTTTGTTTAGTGGGCATGATGATAAAATTCCCCCCCTCATGATCCTTGTATTATTTTCTTCAGTTTTTAAGTTGCTCTGGCTGGCTGGCTGGCTGGCTGGCTATGTATCACAAGTGCAGGTTGCACCAATCGAGCTAGAGGGCTGAAAATTTAAACATCTACTCCTTATCATGCCTAGAAAAAATGTTTTTATAGGTTTTTACCCCCCCCCCCCCTAATAAGTTTTTAGTGGGTGGTTCAATTTGCAATGTGAGTTTTTGCTAAATTCTTCCCTTAGTTTGTAGTTTAAAATTCAGACTTATTTAGTGATCACTGCCCAACAAAAGGCAACAGAAGTAACTTATTCATTGATCATCTCTTTTTCAACATATGGGCTTTTATTTGTGATGCGGAATTCAACAACAAATGGCTTTGATGTTGTCTTTGCAAAAAAGGTACAGCACTTCAAGTTGGCATTTTTTGCTGTTAAATGTTACTTGAATTGCAATTGTTGAGTCCCAACTGCATGCTCAGGAGTATTTTTTTTATCTTGATAAGGCTGCTGATGTTTCAGTGATGTCAACCAGTGTCAAGGAAAAACGTGTCCCTTTTCGATTTGTCAATTTCTAGGGAGCCAGATGTCAACTTGATCCATTTTTGTTTTTGTAAAAATATCAGCTGTTGTGTCCTCAGGCCCTTTGGTCAACCGTTAAGCTGTCTAGCCTGGAACATGTTCAGTTTGTAATAGCTTGAAGAACATTCCTGGAGCTAACGTTAGTTTGTAGGTGACTGACCACTTCTCAGTGTCTGTCCAGGTGCTCAGCAGTTGTTCTTATCATCAACAATCAATACCTTAGCAATGCAAAAACACCTGCAATTTCTAACTCTGGACTTCCATAGAAATACTCTGTTATATACAGCATTAACTGAATTACTCAATCAGCCAGCGTCGAAGCTTACAATGGCTATAGTGGTCATTTTGCTGTTATGTTCTGGGCAGAAGTTATGTTTGTTTATACATATATGCATCTGGCATTCCCACACTGTGATGGCAAACCAACAAAACTTATTGATATGGTGTGGCATTGCTAGGCCCCCCACCTGGGTTAGTAGTAATGCTGTTTCAGTTCTGAAACCATCCCTGACCCCAAGGTCATCATCTGACAAAGGGTTGGTTGGAAGGGAGGCATGGTTGTTGGTTTTGCAGCAGTAGTGGTATGAAATTATCCTTTTATATACACACACACGCACATATATGCACATTATCTTTCATTATATATTATATACAAATATACATATAT
>VCCN01000724.1:9972074-10000322 GCA_006491835.1 Architeuthis dux | reverse complement strand
CATTCCTTCTTCTCACATATTCTCGATACCTGGTATATGTTCTACATTCTAGATACCTCTTCCATGCTTAATATTTCCTTTTCACATACCTCTTAACTTTTACATTGAACCACGGCAGATTTACTGTAATTTGTGATCTTAACCAAGGGTACACACTCTTTGACAATATCATTTAAGTACCTATGAAAAACCTCCTATGCATCATTCACATCAGTATAATTAACCACCTAATAGGGTACATAATCTAGCCCTATTATAGTTGTATCTATATATATCTCTTACACAAGTTGGATTTAAACTTGTATGGAAGTTATTATACTATGATCTGCTTTACCAATAGGACACAATACCTCAATGCCACTAACATCCAGTTCACTAGAAGAGATGACTAGACCGAGACAGCTTGGCGTGTCACGACCTCTCTGACAAGTTGGTTTCTCAACGTGTTGTGTAAAAAATAAGCCGCACAATTTATCATGGAATCTTTGCGAAAATGAATTCTCACTATCCACTACTAGACAGTTTTCCCAATCTATACTCAGCAAATTTGCCCTTACAAATTTTGCTAGCAATCTCAAACTAGTCTAATATTCTATTATTATACTCTGTGCTTGCATTTCCTTTTCTATATACAACGCCAAGCAAATCGTCATTTCCCGTAATGCTTTTCATACACAGCCATAGTGTATCCTTAACATTCAAGTCATTTATCTCCTTACATAGTTCTACATCAATATGATCCTTTTAATATTACACCACCCCTAACTTTGATTGTATTTTAAAACCAGGTACATTCACAATACATTTGTCTATCTTACCCTTTAACCAAGTTTCAGTTCCAAATATAATGTCCGGCTCAAGTTCTTTAACACGCAATCTTCTTCAATAAACTTTCAAAGTTTGTAGCCATGCATTTAATAGTGTCAGTTCCAGATTCGGTCCCTGATAACTTACTCGTTTGGTCTCCATAATTTCTTTCTGCTTCCCTCGTATTACTGCCTCATTTTTGTTTTTGGACTACTATCCCGTTTTACTGTTTGTTCTTTTCGCTCTAGCGTTTTTTAGCTAACTCTCTCTCTCTCTCTGTCTTTGTTTGATCATTAACTATCCCTACTTTTCTGTAGTCCGCTTAGATACATAGATCGATACATATAAATGTCAGAACACATGAATAACCTAAACCCAGCTATAAACCAGTGTTGTGTGTAGCAGTGATAATTTCCTTTCTTGTTCTTAGCCATAATTGCTTTTTACCTTATTATATAGGTCTTAGTTTTATAAGAAAACATTGATTTGTACAGTCACAAAGGCCAGCTAAAAGAAGACAAGAAATGAAAATTGATGACATTTTCTGAAAACCATTTTCTTGAATTGCAAACTGTAAAAATCAAAAGCAAAAACACTAAAAACGTAAAAACGTATAAATATATCAAAAATCATTATGGTTACTTGATAACTAAGCTAAATTGATTACCTTGTTTTCAATGCTAATGGAATTTTTGCTGAAGATTTTATTTCTTTTGTCTAAAAAGAAGCAATGACAAAACTAAAGATTATTGAATTTAATTTTCTTTTTAAACTTTGAGTTTGTGTTAAAAAAGCTGAAAATTAATTCATTTTCTTGTCTACTGTCAAGTTGGTGTAAAGTAATAAGAATCTTTTGCTGGTTGAAAAAATGATTTTTATTAATGTTTTTATTTTGTTCAAATTCATTTTTCGTTTCTTCTTGATTTTCAATTAAATAAATTTTTTTTAACATCCGGTTCTGCAGACTTTCCATGTGTTATAATTAAATTGTAGGTTTCATTATTGAATCAAGTGCCTCTTTGTATTCATTATTTTGGCCTCATCTCAGGATTTGCTGCTCTGCTGTCCTGATTAAAATCATTATCATCATCGACCTTTTAATATCCATCGTTAGACATTTCCCTGAGATTTGACAGACCTCTCATCATGGGCATTGTGGTGCCAATATCTGCTTTTGTCTAAATCGTCACGCCATCTTATTTTTTGCTGACTACAATTTTGCATATGATCTCTGGGGATCCACATTGGGAGTTGTGATATCCAGCTGTTGTCTGACATTCTTGCAACATGACCTGCCCATTGTCATTTGAATTTTCTAATGGTTTTTATGATATCTCTGACCCCTGTTTGTAAAATCTTTTAATACCTTGTTCTGCAGACTTTCCATGTCTTATACTGTAATTCACCATGTATAATCCGCTACCATAGATAATCCGCAACCCCGGATTAAACTTCAATTTCTAATGAAAAATGTATTACCCCATGTATACTCCGCACCCCTTTCTTTGATTTGATTGGCATCTCCAACATGTTGGATGTTTGCTGCAAGTTGGAAAATGTGAATTTTAATCTAAGCCTTGTTAAGTAGTAATATCTTTTGTCCTCAAATGTACGCAAGTTATGAATGTGTGAGCTTAACAAATCCATTGTAACAGTACAATGGAAACAACATACATCTGTTCTCATGGGGGTTCGAGTATATAAGGTCATATGTATAGTAGTAATTGTCAGCAGTGTAGCTGACTATAAGCAAAGAATAGGGAAGGGAGAAGTCAATGAGTTAGTTGAATGAATGAACAGACATTTGTTTTAACATATAAAGAAATCATCTATTGGCCTTGCTGTAACTGAATGTGTTACATGTACATGTGTGGTGACTATGTGTATGCACGCACATTTTGAAAAAGAATTCATCATTCCTCCAATTGCTTCTTATACTACACCGTTTAAGATGCAAGTTATTAAGTTTGCCGAGCAAATGGCAATTGAGGATGATATGTTGTGGACAGATGAAGAGAACAAAAAGGCAGACAAAGAAGAAGCAGATGAAGAGGAGAATTTTGATGACTGTAATGAAGATGACCTTTACTTTGGCGATGAGGATATAATGATAACTACAATAAATATAGTCTGAAGAAAATGACAAATTCTTTTCTATCAATTCTCTTTCTTGTTCAGAAATTTAATTTTCCTACCTTTTTCTTTGAGCCTAATTACATGGTCACTGCTTGTAATATAACAATAAGTATTGCAAAAAGGTGGTAGCAGTAGTTTGCAGTACTATTCACTCCTCTCATAACTATGGCAGCTACAAAGATTGTGCAATTTCATAATGGCTCAGGGCCAGTGTGTAATTGTGTTGAATGCTTGCATATTTTCATTTTCTTATCTTTGTTAAAAAAAATTTTTAAAAAGGGAATTTAAGCCAAACCTATATGTTTATAATTTTATTATATTAATTACCTGCAGGAGATGTCCATTAAAAGAGTATTTTCATTGTAAATTACTGCCACCTGGCGAGTATGTTCTCAGTTTTCTATATTATCAACGTCAGATCACCATTACAGCAATGGTGGAAGTCAAACAGAACTTATATAACCCAATGAATAGAGCTGGAAAAATGTCCTGCAATTGTTCCTTAGATAATATCCACCTAGATTTTTTAGCTCAAAGCTTTCGGAAAAAAGTGAGGATTATATATGGGTAATTACAGTAATTAAATTTTAGGTTTCATGATTGAATCAAGTGCCTCTTTGTATTCATTATTTGGGCCTCATCTCATGATTTGCTGCTCTGTTGTTCCGATTAAAATACTTATTTGCAATTACAGTGCTGATATGGGCAGCAACAAGCTCCTCCTTTGTTCTGACTGCTTCAACTATTTACTTTGGTTTAGCTTAGTGTGGCCGAAGCACCCCATGAAAAACTGAACTCATGTTGGATAATGCTGGTAGTTTTTCTTCTGGTCGCCGTGAGAGATGAGAGAAGATGATTTCTTGTTGCTGAACTTTCTGTGGAGGGAAATTAATTCAGGAGAAAAAGCTCTCCCACGTGGGTGGAGAGAAAAGATGACAAAATTCAGGATCTTCAATTGGAAATCTGTGGTTTTATTTCCGTCAATATATATGTTCTCTTCCGGCATGGTTCGCAGGTTACTTTGAAGCATCGAATTCTGTTTCAGTTACTTTGGTACACAGGGGGTCACTGAACACACAAACTCAGAGTGCATCTCATTACACTAATTACACTAGGGAATTGGTCTGCAAGAGAGGCTTGCTAACCATTGCACTATTGTAGGCCTTCCTGTTTGGCTAATATATGAGGTACTGTGCAAAAGTTTAGGGAATTTGACAATTATAATTATAATTACTTGCTCTAACACCTAGTTTCTACCATCTCCTTCGAAATAGTAGGGCATGTATACAGCAATCTCACAAAGGGTACTACTAGTAGCAGCAGCTTTGTAGACTGTTGTTTTTGTATCTTTTCTGAGGTTCTTGTTGTTCAAGACACATTGTACAGTCTACCAAAAGCTTTGTTTGCCTTTGCCAGTCTGTTGTCTATCTCTTTGTCCAACGTAGCATTAGAGGATTTGATATAACCTAGGTAGGTGAAGTTCTGGACAGCTTCCAGCTTCATAGGGCTGTTTCAGATGGATGTCTGGTGATACTCTAGCTTAGGTGCTGGTTTGTGCCTAAGGTAAGGTGAAGTGTCTGTCTTTTAAGAGACAACTCCCAATGTAGTATAAATGGCCGATGAGTCTGGTTTCCATTGCATGCGTCAGCTTAGTGATCGTTGCAAGTTTCAAGTCTAGTTGAGACCAGGACTTTATTCTTACAAGTTTTCATAACCACCCCCTTGGCAGTTTACCAAAGGGATATTTCCACCCCAATCACACAGTTTAGAGTCTACTCAATTAGCTGCTGGGTGCACAGGGCAAAATTGTCATCGTCATCCATCTCCTATGTAACATAGATAGATAGAAACTATCAATATTTAGCATAGGGAATAAACAAGGAGTAAATGATATATAATATTTTTTTTATTGATTGTTTTGTTTAACAGCATATTGACACTTGGTGGGTCATTTAGTGCCGAATTCAGTAGGGGCAGGGGGGGATCCCATGTCCCCATGACTAGAAATCCCAAATCCCTGTCACTGAGACAAATGCCACGAGGACCGGGATAGGGAGGGTGGAGATCCCAAAAGCTTCTCAGGATGAATCCTGAGCACGCTAATGGTGATTGCCTCCCGACCAGCTGGCCAAGATATCCTGTGCAACTTCTCCCAGGACGATACCTGAGCATGCCACAAGGACCCCTGAAGGGCCATAGTTCTCTGAACTTCGAGTCCTTGGCGGTTTTGAAGAATAGATACTACACTTTGATCTTAGCCAAAAGGCTGTGAAGCGATCTATACCCCTGTTAGTATTATAATGCGTTAGTGCCTTTGAATAAACCATGGGCCCAAAGTCTTTCAACCTTACAGACACAGTTGCACTAAGACACATGAGCATGCACTGAAAGGTTGATTTGACAAAAAAAAAAAACAGTAGGCAGTTGCAAAATACTGCTGTAAAACTGTTTTTAAAATCCTGACAAAAGGCAATGATCGGTTTAGTTTGAACTTGATTGATTGGATTAATAAAGACTGAACTGAAAACTATCCATTTTATAAAGAAAGTGTATTACGGTTAGCTCAGGTCATACTACGAACCAATCAAATTTGTTGCTGACTGAATTGTAGTTGAACTCAAGTCGGTTTTTGCGAAGAGTCGGCGGTTTGTATTTTTAATTGCTGACCGAGACGTCGCCACGACTAGACTCTCAATTGCTGCAAGAAGTCTCGCGTCACATGGCCATAATTTAATCCAAATTTTATTTAATTTAATTTATTCTAGACAAGGATAACTACAAACTTTTTTTTTACAAAAAAGTGATTAAGAAAATCGAATATTTGAAAATAAATAGTAAAAAAGTTTTTTGCAAGTAATTTTTGGTACTTTCCAATCTATAATATGAAATTATTTACCTCCTTCGTAAAAAC
This sequence comes from Architeuthis dux, assembly GCA_006491835.1. Classification (NCBI taxonomy): domain Eukaryota; kingdom Metazoa; phylum Mollusca; class Cephalopoda; order Oegopsida; family Architeuthidae; genus Architeuthis; species Architeuthis dux. The sequence goes on along the minus strand of VCCN01000724.1, from coordinate 9,994,468 downwards.
AAATTTTTATTAAACTAACACAAACTTTTTCTACCCATTCGTCAAAACAATATTTTAGATATGCACAATAAATTTATAAAAAAACTACAAAGCAAACAATAATTTAGTTTAATACAAAACTTAAAACTATATTAGCAATTTTCTAATTCAATGTTTGTTTAATTTTTATTGTAACTTTCATTGTTGAAAAGACATCAATGTGATAGTTTAACATCCAAAAATGAGGCAAAAATAATATAAAAACATCTAAATTTTCCTGTAATGAAAAAATGTTAAAATATGCATTTTTAATGAAAATACAGCTTCCTATTTTAACAATATATTTCCATCGGCTGATACAAAAAAGATAGCCATTTTTATTTTATTTTGTTGAAAAGGAAGTGACGTTAAATTTATTCTCTCTTCTCATTGAAGCACGACTGAGTCATAGAAAATAGGATCATTCGTATCATTAAGATCCAGTTGTCGACTGAATTGTAGAGCATTTTTCATGTTGTAAGCACTATTAGGTCACAGTCGGTCGGTGAAATCCAGTTGGCGACAGGTCGTTAGTGCAACCTGAGCATAGCTTTATAGATTCTCCATTTTAGGTAGAGGAAGAGGTGGATTAAAAAGAAATAACGGACTAAAATAAATACCTAAAAAAAAATAAGAAATAGAAAAAAAATGTTTTACCAAACGAAAAATGCTTCTGCTTCATTTGATTGCAAGAATGGCAGCGAGGAAGACCAATACCGATTCTCTGCAGCTTGCTTCCAGACCTGCTGGGATAAGTGCAGAGGAAATCAGTGGAACTAATTGATTGCAAAGAAATTGGCCTGGTTGTTTCAATGGTGGATCTTTGGTTTTTATTGATGATAGGCATGAGGAGAAAGAACAAACCAACATTCAACTCATTAAATGCAGCATGTGAAGGCTGAAAATATCTTTTTAATAGTTTCAGTATTTATCCTTTTTCTTTTCTTACCTAAACTGGGTTTTTTCTGTTGTTTTACAAGATAACTTGGAACTTTTCTGAAATTATCCAGATTCCCCCCCTAACGTCCATTAGTAAACAGCGTGAATCAGAAATAAAGAATAATCTCATGGCTGATTCACGCTGTTCACTAACAGCTGTAGAATGATGGTCTGAGTATTTGCAATGAAAAGGCAACAAAAATTAAGATGAAAGGAAATACTAGTCAAAAATTAATAATGGTTGATAATGCTTCATCTATGAAAAAAGTAAATCAAAATAATATTACTACTACTAGTACAGCTAGTGTATGTAAAAACAATAGCAAATATGGTGCTGAGCGATCGGTGGAAAATTAAGGATGAGTTTAAGGGTTAGATTTGACCTTTTGTTAGCCATAAGAACTCTAGTAGCTCATTTGATAAAGCAGTTGCCATACATAGGCAAGTTTCCTGAGGTAAAAGGGACACAAATTTGAGTCTCGCTTAGAGCTTATTTTTTATTTCCGGTCTGTGCTGTTTACTCACTGTTGTAGACTAACGGTCTGACTTGTAGCAATGACAAGCAACTAAAATTAAAATGAAATAAAATACTATGTCAAAAATGAATAATTGTTTTCTGAAATTCCAGGGTCGTCACTAAGGAGGGGCCTGGCCCCTCCTGAAAATCACTTGGCCCCCAACGGTGAATGTAATGTGAATAATCCTTGTGCCAATTTTTACAACATAAACCATTTTTACGACACATCTCCAGTGCTTGAAACTGCTTCACCTTCTTTCATCATACACTTGGCCATTTTTTGTTTTGGCAGGACAAAAAAGAGCTAAATTAGACATTTTTTTGCTGTTTTTTGACCATTTTTAGTATCATTTTGGTGTGTTTTTGGCCATTTTTGACGTTTTTGGCTATTTAAAAAAAAAAATTAGTGCTTTTTTACCAACACTGAGCACTTCTACTCATGGCCCCCCAGACTTAATGCTTTGCCACCCTAAATGCCGTACCCTGGCGATGGGCCTGTGAAATTCTTTTCCCCCATTTGTAACAGAAATCCCGACTTCTTGATCGTCTTCTCCTCTTCTATGTGGAACATTATGTAAATATTTCCTAAGCTTAGCTTAGTCCACTTTTTTGGAGGCGAGCCAGATTATAAATGTTTTTATGTCTTGGTGGTGAGGCCAAGGTGAATAAAAACAAAACAATGAAACAATGATCAAACAAGGCTATGATAATAGCTTGTTTTTTGTTTTAATTACTTTTATAATGTTTTTTATTATAGGAGTATATACCTATATAAACCTACTATCAATCAATGAGAATTATGATATTCTTTTTGGGGGACAAAATATTATAAATTGTGGTTCAAATTTTGTGTATATTAATAGAACAGTAGAAATGCATAATGTCAAACAATCTTTAGAGATAAAACATTGTTTCGTTTGAGGCCAATGCAAAAATGAGGCGTTTTCTCTATTTTTCGATGTTCAAACTTATTATTTGCTTACCAAAGATATATAAAGAAAACAATCTTTTATGCAACATCACATGTTCAATGTAGTCAGCAGGCTGGATGAAATGAGGCCGTGGGCCGGATTTGGGTGACCCCTGGCTTAGTCTAACACAGAGGTACAATAATGGGTTAACAAGCTTCAACTAATCTGATTACCCTAGCAATGATCTGTGAAACTAGCTTGCTAGTCATTGTTCTGTAGTAGGTGCCCTCCCCACAGACATATGTAAATATTTCCTAAGCTTAGCTTAGTTTAACACAGGGGCACAATAGTTATGATCAAAGCCAACACACTAGCATTGCCAAGGGGTTTGGCAAACTATTTTGGATGTTTTTTTATTCACATTCCAAGACAAACTCAAAGTGAAATCATGGATATATATAAAACTTAGATGATACTATATTTTTTAATCATTTATTTTAAACTATATTGAATAATATTTTCCATTATTAATAAACAAACTAATACAATACTTTCAGCAGTAGTTAAAGATGAAGAATCAATGATGAAATCATATATCAAGCGTTTCTAATGAACTTAACATTCCAATATTAACTGTTACATCAATCATTAAAAAATAATGAAAACAAATAATTTATAAAAACTAACCTGCTTCTGACCACAATTACTTAAAAGTTTAAATTTGTTGTATATATTATTTATTGTATATACTATAATGTTTGTTCATACTTATATACATTGGATAAATAGACAAAAAAAAAACATCTTTTTATTTTATACCTAATGATGTTAAAGGGAAAATAATATAAAAAGTATTATTTATGAACTAGGGAGCAATCAGAGAGTACATACCTCTGACAATGCTGTACATTAACTAAAAAAACTGAATGAAACAAAAAAATTAAACAGGGAAGAGAATGCAATTCTTGCAATATGTACAAATATTGAGTTACTTCCCTTTAAATTGAAATTTAGCATGTTCATTTACTCCATCTTTAACCTCTTTTCCTGCAGAACACAAATTCCTGGATCCACTTCAAAATCTAACTTATTCTTCCTTACTCCATCGCACACACTTCCACAAAATTTAATTGGGATTCATTGAGAACTTTGGGAGGTATCGTGTGGACAGACAGACAGACACAGACCCGGTGTAATTCATTGTCAGAGATAAATAATAGCATATTTCATATGGTTGGTGGGCCTGATGAAGTGTCATGGCAGGCCAGATTGTTCTATAGTAAGCGCCCTAACCAAGGACATATGTAGATATTTACTAATCTGGGCAAATTGTTGTGGAGCAGTAGCTAGAAAACCCATCTTGTGATTCAGTCAACATTCTGAACTGTCTTCATTTAGTTTTCTTTCATTAAATGAGGATTAAAATCCAATTAAAAATGCTTGAAAACGGAAATGATAATTTTCCTTAATTATCCCTCACAAATTTTTCTCTTTATCTGACTCGTGGTCATCATTTTCATCTTTACTGTCTCTTTTTTCTTCATTTTTGCCTCTATCTTTTTATTAACCTTCCTCTTTCAATTTGTCTTTCTTTTTAAAGATTATATTTCCTTTCTTTGCCAATTTCACCTTCTTTTTTCATATTCCTTTTAACATAGTATTCTTTTTTTTTCTTAGCTTCTTCTTTTCCCTTTTTCTATCTTTTGCTTTTTGCTTTCTTCTTTTTTTAAATTTCTTTTGCATTCTCTCATTTTTTGCTCATCTTTCCCCCTCTTTTTCTTTTCTCTTTTCCTCAATATAATCTACTTTTATCTCTTTTCCTTCTTGTTGGGAAAAATCCAAGTTTACTCGAATGGCAAATACAACCTACTTTAAATTAGAATTATTAAAATTCTAAATAAAGCCTTAGTACTGTCTTTTTGTGGGGTCAGACCATGTATGTGGGTGGTGCGGAGGCATCAGGTACTGAAGTTATTTATGGAGAGAGAGAGCAAAATAAAATAAAAGAGCTGATACAGTAAAGAATATTTGTACATTCCTAATTCCTTTTTTGCATATGAAACTAAGCTATGTTTTTATAACATTTAGATAAGGACATGGACAAACAACAAAGATTGGAAGAGATAAGTGAGAGCATGTGAAGATACAGGCAAAGGGTGAGAGAAGAGCAGAGGCATAAGATAAGGGATAATCTTAGTTGTCAACACCTGTGGAGTTTCCCCAGGTCCATCTAGTTATACATTTATCTATTTAAACTAGTGTCCTTATCTTGGTTGTTAGTCACAATGTTTCAGTCATTGTACTCTCCAGTTTTCTTCAGGTGTTTGTTTTATTAGATGACCTGGTAATTTCAGATTAACTGATACTAGATATCCCATATCATGGACAGTAGAATGAGAACAATGGATTGAATAAAGGGTTCAGTTTGAAATTCATAAAGGGTTACCAATTACAACGGACATGTCAAAATCAAAGAGGAACTTTTACTTCAATTTTTGGGGTTAAAACCGAGGGTGGGGGAACCTTTATTTTTCACTTTTAGGGCTCAAAATCGAGTGGGAACTTATATTTTTCAATTTCAGGGTGCACTTTTATTTTTCACTTTTACGGGACAACATCGGAGAAACTTTTATTTTTTACTTTCAGGGTCAAAATCAAGGGGAAACTTTTATTTTTCACATTTAGGGATCATAATCAAATGGAAACTTTTTTTCCATCTTTTCTTTTTTGGCGTCTAAAGCAAGGTGAAATAGTGTTGTTATATTTGCAATTATTTTCACCCCAGGCAATGCAGGGTATTAATGCTAGTAATAATAATAAAACTTTCCTTTCTCTTCCCCTCTTCACTTTGCTTATTTTGAAAACTATGAGAATGTTGGAAGTTTATCTGCTTTGTCAGATGTGTTTCAGAAACTAAATCTAAAATTGGACATGATATTTTGCATTAGAAAAATTTCCAAATTTTCTTTACGGAAAATACTACAAATATATAAATTAAAATATTACTCATTTTATTTGGAAAGAAAGAGGGGAGAAAGAATAGTCATATTAAATTATATACTTACTGAGTTAAATATTAAATTACCTCTTTTTATTGAGTTAAATATTTTTTAAACTGTGGCCCGTAATTTTCGGTACTGCAATTGTAAGTCAAAGCAATGTTCGTTTTTAGACATAAATATATAAAGAACTAGCTGGACCCATGGAAATTCCATTATCTCTTGTGCCTCTGCTCTCATTTTCTCCCTTATCCATTCCAAATTGCGTTGCCGGTCCATGTTTTTATCTAAATGTTATGCTACATGGATTAGTTTGCAAAAATGTTATTACACCCTCAGTAAACTACCCAACTTTCTTCTCTGCCTGCTTCCTTCCTACCCTTTAATCAAACTACTTAACTTCCCCCTCTCTTCCTACCCCTAAAGTAAACTACCTAAATTCCTTTTCTCCATTGTTTCTTTCTAAATGAAATGAGGAACAGGTCTGGTTAGTCAATCAATAGGAAATGTCACATGACTAACGTCTTTTGGCAGCATGCTGTGTTGTGGGTGATCAATTACAAAATTGGAAAACAGGCTGGTCAATGATTAAGTTATTTCTCTCACCTTTTGTAGGGCTGTATCTGTGAAAAAGTCTGAATCTTCAAAACCAAGTATGATCACTGCTGGGCGCAAACTGAGGGACCATTTAAGTATAAACTTAAATTGTAATGGAACCCTCCCACTAAATGTTGATTGGGTAGTGGTTAATTTTTAAAAACATAACATTTCTAGACATAATAAGGAGTAAATGTTTTAAATCTAGCTCCATTGGTGCTGCCTGTATGTGTGATACATACATAGCCAGATAGCCAAACCCACCTGAAAATTGAAGAAATCTATGTTGACAGTTTTGGTGACAGTTTCTAATATTTTGAATATAAATAATAACATTGGACTGAAAATGATGAGGTTTTACTACATGGGAACAGCTTAATTATTATAACATTGGACTGAAAATGGTGAGCTCCTACTGCATGGGAATAACTCACTGGTTATAACACTGGACGGAAATTGATGTGGTTTTACTACATGGGCACAGCCCTGTGGTTATAACATTGTAGTGAAAATGATGAGGTCTAACTACATGGGAATAGTGCAATACTTATAACATTGGACTTAAAATGATGAGGACTGGCCACATGGGAATAGCTCAATCGTGTTAACATTGGGCTTAAAATGATATGGTCTTACTGCATGGGAATAGCCAAATGATGAATTCTATGCATGGGAATAGCTCAATATATATAATATTTGACTGGAAATGTTGAGGACTTACTGAATTTAAATAGCTCAATGGTTATAACATTGGACTCAGAATGATGCAGTCTTACAGCATAGGAATAGTTAAATGGTGTTAACATTGGACGGAAAATGTTTAGGACTTACTGTATGAGAATAGCTCAATGATTATAACATCAGAGTTAAAATGATGTCTTACTGAATGGGAATATGCCAATGGTTATAGCATTGACTGAAAATGTTTAATTCATACTTCAACAAGAATATAAATATTACTGATACCATTGTTCGGACTGAGATCCTCATCTTGGTTGTCATTTTCACAATGTTTCGGCCGATGTACCCTCCGGCCTTCTTCAGGTGTCAAGCTTTGTCGGTCACTTAACGGAACTATTGAACTGAACTGAACCCTTTATTCGAAGAAGGCCGGAGGGTACATCGGCCGAAACGTTGTGAAAATGACAACCAAGATGAGGATCTCAGTCCGAACAATGGTTTCAGTAATACTAACACCTCATCTCAGAAATACCAAACTTGAATATAAATATATATAGACACACACTTATATATTTAAAAGAATATACGTGTACGTACAAGGGTGGATCAATAATTCGGCAACCTGAAACATAGCTTTTAGCTAAATTTTGATCTGAAATTTCCTTTGTATAATGTGTGATTATGTGCATTGAGAAAGAGGAAGATTATGTTGAAAAATAAATATTTGTTGTGTAAAATAAATGGTTTTCTTCACCATTATGCTACAAACATATCGATGTACCTACATATACAGAGGAAGCCGCTTGTTGTGATCACTTTGGGATAGGGTCTTTTACATAACAATAACTGGCTGATAACATTAATCAAAGGATATACAGTAGAAAGTGCTTATTGTGATCACCCCCAAGTGCTTGAGACTGACTGATTTTGATAAAAATACCTATTCGATAACATTATCCATGGTTATAATAAACTAGCTGAAAACCCACCCTATCCCTAGCTAGTTGTGGAAGGCCCTACCTCCCTCCTTGGCAGGGTGGAGGGTATCTACAGTCGTTGGCTAGATACTATAGACAAACACATGAACTACTTTTGATTCACTGCTGGTTACAGGCTGTCGGCTGGATAGTTTTCCAATGCTAAAAAATATGAAAAAATCTATTAAAATTAATTTTTTTTCTGAATTCGATATAAAAATGTGTGCTGTAGGTAAATTGAGACATGCTGAATTTGTTTGTTTGTCTAGGATGCGTAGTTCTCGAGTTGTAAGAGTACAAACATTGCAGCTTTATTATACTAGGGTCGGTCAAAAGGTAATGCCTGTTCTTCTTTAATTACAGCAGATTTAATAGTAGAAGCACACAAAGCATACCAAAAAGAACAGAAAAGTCTCAGGATTCCAAATCTAGTTCTCAACATAGTCTCCTTTCTTCTCAATCGTGGTATTCCACCTTTGAATGAGGGCATGTATAATCGCATTGTAGAAGCTTCTTGTTTTGGGATCAGAAAAAGGAGTCATACTGTTAGAGTTTATGCCCAATGGTACCGCTATCAATTCTGACTCCTATGAGCACATTGTCAAAACTCAGTGCAAGACTTCTTCAAGCTAGGCCACATTTGAAGATGACCGATGTGCTTTGGAAGGCCTCACAGCAGCTTAAAGAGCAGACAAACAATCACAGCGCATGGCTGGACAACCTTGCCTCATCCATCCTACAGTCCTGACCTGGAACCCTCAGACTTTCATCTGTATGGGCCTATGAAGGAGGCACTCAGAGGACAAACAGTTCTCTAAAGAGGCAACTCGCACATGGCTAAGAAAGCAGCCAAAAAGCTTCTACGAGGTGATTATATATTGAGAAGAAAGGAGACTATGTTGAGGACTAGATTTGGAATCCTGAGACTTTTCTGTTCATTTTGGCATGCTTTGTGTGCTTCTACTTTTAAATCTGCTGAACAGGCATTACCTTTTCACCAACCATCGCATGAAGAGAGTGATAGCTTAAATGAAAAAATATGTCATTTTACAGTTTTTTAAAACTTCAAAGACATTGTTCAAGGTTTCCCATTTCCTACTGGAAAGATTTTGTCATGAAAAAATAGTAAAGGTAAGAAAAAGTAGAAAACCATTCCTTTGATGTCTCTCCTCAAAATAAATTTGTTCTAAAACAGGTCTGGTTAGTCGCCCAATAGAAACCATCATGTGACCAACGTGTTTTGGCAGCATTCTCTGCTGGGGGTGATTAATTAAAACATAGGAAAAAAGGGGTGATCAATAAATAAGTTACGTCTCTTGCCTTTGGTTGGACAGTGATCACTAAAAAAAAGTCTGAATTTTCATGCTGAATCATTTTAGCATAAACTTACATTGCAAATTGAACCTTTCAATTTTTTCAAAAAACAAAACATGTTTAAATTTTCAGTCCTCTAACTCCATTGGTGCAGCCTGTACATATGATAGATACATTGCTAGCCAGACTGACTTGGAAACTGAAGAAACCTATGTTGACAGTTTTGGTTGACGGTTTATAATAGTGAATATTGTTTATCTACTGCTGTTATGAGTGTCTGTTCTCATTAAACTTTTTATTTAGATACAATAGAATGTGATTCTTCAAATACATTGATTCCAATTGTCGTTCTCTAGGAATTTCTTTTATAACAAATATAATTTACAGTTCGCATTATGAAGCATTTTCCCCCTTTCTACCATAAATCAGTCATTGTTTTATTATTTTGATATAAAATTGGAAGTGCAGGGTGGCCGAACGGGTAAAGGCACATAGATGTCTGAGACAGTTTGTACTCACTTCACAGTGATGCCTTTGGAACAGCATGTATCCACATCTCCCCCTAGCTATGGGAAAAATAGCGCAGGGTGAAGTGAGTGACACCACTTCGGCTGATTGTCGCCTCTAAGTCTAATTCATATATCCCAAATGGGCTGTGTAAGTAGTTAAGTGATATGTGGAGCTCAAACAAGGACAGCTGAAGCCATAACCTGAGTAAGGGCATTACCTACGTATAAAATTGTTCTGTTTATTTGGATGTTCCTTTTCCCTTTCGTTATTATTTCTTTCTTACTTTCTTTTTCCTTCATTTTTGACACTTTTCGATTTCATTTGTTTCTGTCTTCTTTCTTTTTTTCTCTTATTCGTTGCTTTCTTTCTTTTCCTTGTCATGTTTTCTTATTTATTTACACTGTTTACTATTTATTTACACTCGGCTACATAAGACACTCATTTAAGTTCATCGATGAGGAGAGCTTTCTACTACTGTACAAGTCTCTGGTACATTCCCATCTGGAGTTTGCTTCCTGCATATAGTCTCCTTACCTGAAGTACAATTCAGATGCCATAGAGAGAGTTTCGAGGAGAGCCACCAAGACCATTCCAAGGCTAGGAGATATATCTTACACTGAAAGATTAAAACCATTTAATCTAGAAATCCTTAAATACAGAAGAAAACATGCTGACCTATTAGAAGTCTATAGAATCTGGAACAACATACATAGAGGTGGATACTGACGTTCATTGCTCAAAATGACCCGAGAAGAAACTGCTGGCTTCATCTATTTGCAGTAAAACCATAAACTACAAATTCAGACTTCCACTGGTGTTAGAAAAAATTCTTCCCTGCAAGAGTAGCAAATGCATGGAACAGCCTAAATGAAAAGATGGTCACATATAATGAATAGATACAAAAAATTGATATTGACAAAAAAATAACACCTCCAGGTTGATTTTTAAATTTTATTGCTTGGGCCAAAAGCAGTTTCTGTCTTTGTTCAAGCACAAGTGTACTTTGCAAAGCTTGCAGACTACATCGGTATGGATTAGGTTCTCTTTGTGGTTAGAATATTTGCATGTGAGGCAGGCACTGCATGCTGGCAATTTAAGTGATCATACATAGTCATTTGCCCCATAAAGGGTTAATTCCCAACTAGTTTTGACCATGCGGTCATCATCAGGGGAATGAATTATATTTTCTAACGTACACCTGTCCGAACATCTGATACATAACAGTAACACCTATCTTTTAGATTACTTTACCATAGTATCAGCTCAAAAATACAAGCCGAGCTCGTTAATCTTAAATAACAAATCATGGCACTACATGGAAATTACAACTCTGCCATTTTTCCTTTCACTGATACAAATTGGTCTATGATGGGCTCAAAGTCAGTTTTTTCAGTTTCTTCTATTTCTACGACAAGTAGTGCAACATCGCAGAGTCTACCTTGACCTCTAATAGGAAGTATTAGTTCGAACTTGAAGTGAATGATCTCTCACAGCTGGTGATGGAAACTGCATTATCTTAATAGCTTTTCCTAGTGCAGTATTGAACAGGAGAAGAACACATAGAGAGCTTCAATGGTTCCAAAAAAATGTTACCATCATTGTATCCAGCTTGGCTGCATGTACACCCACAAGTTGAATGATTGTTGCAGTTCATAAACACTGCCACGTTGTTATTCTCACTTATTCTTTGATGAACACCACTTCTGTGACCAGCCATCAGCCATTATACATCTGAAGAAAATTCCTTTTTCATATCCAAGCATGACTTTAATAGAAACTGTTCATTGGTGCCCAGGGCACGTGCCATACCATAGGAAGGCTACCGTTTCTATCCAATGTCTTTTCTTTCTCTTATTTCTTTACCATCATTTTTTGTTCTCACTAGATTTGTGTTACCCACATTTTTGTGTCACCCATATTTTTTCTATTATTCTTTACATTAATTCACTTGATTTTTTTTTTGTATATTTAAAAAGATTTCCTATTAATGTTTTTTCTTTAATTTCTTGTCTGATTTTCCGGGAAATTATAAATTATTTTTTAATTATTTTAATAAAAAAATACTGCCTTACATTGGACAAATAATGAATAAATAAAAATATTTATAAACATAAAATTTGAAAAAATAGTGTTGTCAGAATATGAAGTGAAGTAAAAAATCTAGGAAAAAAAAAAAACTTTCAAAAACATTGTGTTCATAATATGATATCATATAAAAAAAACTTTCAAAAAAATCCTGTTGTCAGAATATGAAGTCATGTAAAAAAAGGTCTTGTGAGAATAAATGTTCTATTATAATATAATCATGACATCACAGTGATCTCACTTGCAGGACATAAACTGAGGGTCTAGTTAAGCATTATAGTTATATAGTAAGTAGAACCCTGTTTCTAAAACCCTTAAAATATTGCAAATCACCCAGTTTTTGGATGCAGTATTGTAACACAATATTTTTGTTGCAATTCACCCAGTCATTGGATGTAGTATTGTAACACAATATTTTTTATTATTAATTTTGACTATTTTCACAACTTTGACACGGACTGTCATTCTCACCATGGGATTATCTTTTATATCTGATTGCACCATTTACTCGTTGCTGTAGAATGACAGTCTGAGTCAAAGTGATAAAAAGCAACTAAAAATTATGAAGCTGAAAACTAGTCAAATCAATAATAAAAATAATCTCTAGGTTGAAATTTTGCCATAAAGTGCTGAGAGAAGAATTATTTCTTTATCATAATAAGAAAACTGATAGAATAATTATGAGTGTGTAAATGCGTAAATATATACCTGAATGTGTGTGGATGTGCAAATGATTCTGTTCGTGTATGTATGCATTTTTATATGTAATGTGTGTGATCATATGTATGTGTACATGTATAAGTAAAGAAACATATTGAAATTTTATAGCTGTTTTTAGATGAGCTAGCATCTCTAGCACCAATTGCTCTCACTGACAGACAGGCTGACATACCGAAATGAAAGTAACATCCCTTGCTCATGTTGACAATTTAAATGTTTTTAATCTAAATCTACACGTTTCTAGTTTGCCTCTAGATGTCAGAAATGGCTATTTAGAGTATTTTTAACAAAATAAGTAATATTTTTACTTAATTTATAGTAATACAATAAATAATATTTTTAATGAATTAAATAATATTTTAATAAAATAATATATCAGGAGAATCTAGACGTTTCAGGTGATTTAAGATGTAAACTTGAAAATATTGTTGGCCACACTGCCCTTGCTAGATCTTCACACAAGAAAAGAACTAGCGCATCTATAGTCTGACTTTCAGGTTTGTTAATTAAGTGACTTTGTTGAAATTAAAAGCAGTTACATCAGAGTCTTTTCATCTCCCCTCGTCCCATCAATACATGTTTTCACTAAGGCAACTAAAAATAAAATTCTTTTTGATAATTTCTATTGTCAGTGATGATTATCTGAACTATTTGTTTTATCATAAATCAAATCCAGACTTATACTTGACAATGAAAAATATATCTTTTGAATCTGCATTGATTCTCCATAAACTTATCAATTTTGAATTGACTTGTGACTTCAGATTATTTGGAAGAAAATAGATTTGAAGACCATCTCATCAACCTAACTTCATCCTTCTCATCTGCTTGGATGGTTACTCTCTTTAACTATCTTATTCTATTTCTATTTATTAATCTCTGTCTGTGCATATCTATCTATCTATCTATCTATCTATCTATCTATCTATCTATCTCTTCCTCTCTATTTATTTCAATCTCTTTCTCCATCTATATATCTATCTATCTTTCTATCTATCTATTTCAGCATGTCCCTCTCTATCTATCCCTGTTTGTTCCTCTCTATCCACCTGACTCAATCTGTTCCTCTCTCTCTTTCTCTATCTATCTATCTATCTCAGTCTCTCCCTTTCTAATTATTTCAGTCTCCTCCTCTCTATCCATCTGTTCCCCTCCCGCCTCTCTCTATTAAACTGAAGAATTAAGAAAAAGAGACAGAAATAAAGAGAATGATATATTTTCTCTTCCATATCCAACTGTACCTAGCCAGTGACAAAAGATGGAAACTGATATTTGGGTTGATATCTTTTCTCAGATAGTTGCCCAAATTGACTCTAATTGTTGTTAACTAAAATTGAAAACTATATGCTGCTTCCTGTTTCTGATTTCTGACCTAGGTTAAGGCTGCATCACATACCTCTCTCTCTCTCTCTTCTTGCATTGATAGCAAGTACGCTGTATGGTTCCTGCTTTGCTGATGCAGGAAAAGTAAAAGCTGAAAATATTCACATCAGAGAAGTGGTGAGAACACAATTGCTGTTTCATTAAAATATGCTGTAGAGAATTGGTAAAAAACAGAAAAACTTTAGCTATAGTTGGAGTTTTTTTAATGTTTGCTGTCATATTGAAAATTCTGACTTGTCTGGTATCTTTGTGAAAAATAGGATTCATTAAGAATTGGTAGGAATTATAGCTGTAGAGAGTGTTGGTGTGAAATTTTGTAAAGAAAAAAAAAACTGGGAAAATATTGACCACTTTCAGTTATTAAATGTTTCTCAGAGATCAAATATTTCATTTTAAAGTGGTAAAAATATGCCGAACATTTTGTGAGAAAGTAAAAAAGAAATCTGGACAAGAAATCATGGTGATTGATTTGATTTCCCCAAGTTATTTTTTTTAAGTTTTGGAAATGTAACTCTGTGAAATATGATTGAGTAGTGTTATGTGTTACCATCATTACTCAGGGTATAGCACCTATACCTTGAGTAATGATGGCAACGCACGACACAAAAGCTGCACAAAACAAAGAAGGTCTGTGAATGAAATTTAACTCTGTGAAATATGGTTGAGTAGTGTTGTGTGTTGCCATCATTATTCAGGGTATAGCACCTATACCCTGAGTAATGATGGCAACACACAACACAAAAGCTGTAAAAAAAACATGGGTCTGTGAATGAAAATACACATGTTAAAACCATGGAGCTGGAACACACAGGCAAAAACACAAACATCTCACATTGTATTTCCTTATATCACCTGATGGTTTTATTACCATACCGGACTCTTCTTCCTTATCTTTGGTTTTATTTGAATTGAATATTTTTTCTTCAAGATGCTGATTGACTCTTGATAATTTGACTCATGCCAATGTGTGATGTGCATCTCTTTCCTTCTTTTTTCATGTTATATATGTGTGTACGTGGATATTATATACACATTCATGTATGTGTATATATGAGGTTATACTGAAAGGTTCCTAGTAAAAAAACTGAAGAAACATTATAAAAAACTGATGACAGCCAAAACCATTATTTTTTGCTAACTTCTATCTGTGACTCCAAATTCTGTAGATGGTATTTCAAAGCCTTCTATTCTGTTTTGATTAGAGTAAACTTGAAAACATTTAAATGACAGCATTAGTCTAGAAACTATCATATCCCCTCTGTGTGTGTGTGTGTGTGTGTGTTTAACAAGAGCTATGAATGTGAAGATATTGGTGTGAATAAACCGGAGAATTACAAGATATCTCTTTACAAAACTTTCAAAAAGCCTCATTAAAAAAAAGTGAACATTGATTTAATTTTCTATAACTGACATATTTATATGCTCCTTCATAAAAAAGAAATCTTTTCAAATGTACAGCATGAAGAATCTACTTTCAGGGCATGGTTGTTTTTATAAAAATAGATAGGCCCTGGTTTTGGTGGGAAAAGAAAAAGAAAGAACAAGTTTCATCTTTTTCTTTGTTAACAACACAAAACCAAATATAATCACCCAAGAACTTTTAACAGATTCTGAGAAAACATGCTTTGATGCCTGTCAGGTTGTGCATATTTATATATTCATCTCATGACTTTTGTATATAAAGAAAGAGGTTGTTTTCACCTTTTGGAGAATGTTTTCATTGTTTGGTAGTCTTTATTTCCATTTTAATAAGATTGTTTCCAGTCCATTAAACTTATAAGCTATTCTATAGGCTATAATTTAGAGATACTCAGCCACTCTATAACTGAATTTAATATTGTTATCTAATGTTCCAAGAGTTATTGAATTAATATTCTCATCTCTCTTGTTCTGACAACTATGTTTTTGCTTCTCTCACTGTCTGAAGTTCTGAGGCAAAGTATTATCATTATTGCATAAATTAGTTTGACTATTCATCTATACTAATAGTTGAGCATTCTGTTTGTTTGTTTGTTTGTGCCTCTTCTCCGCAAAACCTACAAGGAGTATCGACCTAATATTTGAGATCACCAGAGGTCATTTCTGATCATTTTAAAACAATTTTCTAATTTCTTGGCCACGATTTTGTACCCATGAAACTGAAATTAGACATAGGGGAAAATCTTTCCATGGTGAAGCTCGTATGCATTGTGATTTTGACCTCAGAGATAAGTTTATACTAAACTGATTTTGTGTCCGTTTATTTGAAAATTCAGATTTGTTAGTGATCACTGCCCAACAAAAGACTAGAGATGTAACTTTCTATTGAGGGACTAACCAGACCTGTATTATTAGTATTGAATTAAACTGCAGGCTGTATAATCTTTCTCTCTGTACATCTCTATATTGCTCTTTGATATATTCATATGTATGTGTGTATGAATGTATATGAGTATATATGAAAAAAAAATCATTTATAAAATATCCGCTGTACCGTAGGTATTGAGCATTTTCTGAAAATAAAAGTCTACTGTGATTCTTATACAACATTGTGTTGCACTTTGATGCCTACGGATTATATAGGTATATATATATATATATATATATATACAGGTATATTTGTATATACAGTTGAAGTCAGAGGTTTACATACACCTTAGCCAAATACATTTAAGTTCAGTTTTTCATAATTTCTGACATTTAATCCTAGTAAAGATTCCCTTAGGTCAGTTAGGATCACTACTTTATTTTAAGAATGTGAAATGTCAGAATGATAGTAGAGAATGGTTTATTTCAGCTTTTATTTCTTTCAGCCTCCAGCCAGACCCACTTAAAAACTGAAGAAATCTATGTTGATGTTAACAATGTTGGTTGATGGTTTCTAATAAGTCAACTTCTATCTTCTTGTCAAAACAACTGGCTATTCAGTTTTGAAATCTGAGTTGACAGTTGTCTCGTCATGAGATTAATGGAATGGTTTAAATCTGATTCTAATGAACACAAAAATCTCTTTCTCTTTCATCAAAAAACCCAAACAAGTTTTAATCTTTGATTTCTATAGCAGGGGTTGGCAAACTATGGCCCACGGGCTAAATCCCGCCAACTTTATTGAATATGTGAAATTGTATACAAAAATTGTTTTCCATATCTATCTTGGGTTAGTGAACAATCGGGAAAAGTCTCATTTTGCAATGGACTCAAATGAATCAATGTTTAGCTAAAAATGTTTTGTACGCATTGCTGCTTTTCTATTAATATATACAAAATTTGAACCACAATTTGACTATATTTTGTCCCCCCACCAACATATTTCCTAGTTCTCATTGATTAATCTTACGTAGAAGTTTATATAGGTATATACTCCTAATGAAAAACATGAAAGTAATTGAAAAAACAAGCCTTGTATGATTATTTTATTCACCTTGGCCCGCGAGACATAAAAACATTTCAAATCCGGCCCGCCTCCAAAAAAGTTATCTGAATCCAGATCTGTAGGCGGAAGGCTGGCACCAGGCCATATATATAGGGGAACGCAACGAGAATCAAACTAACTACCATAGTGATGATGTGGGTGCCTTGCCATGGTATAGTGGTTAGCAACTTAGTCTAACAGACCATTACCACTGTAGTGAGTTTGATCCTTACTGGGTACTCCATACGTGTGGTTTTGTGTCAGACTAAGCTGGGCTAAGTAAATACATACAGTAGTAAGGGTGTGTGAGTGTGGTGTTTGCTGACCACTCCTTCATGATGAGGGTTACACATATGGATATTTACTAAGCCTGACACAAGGCCACAAATGTAGAGGATTGAACTCACTGCAGAATGTTAGACTAGTTTACTAACCACTGCTCAATGATGAGGTACCCTTATATATTTACTAAGCTTAGCTAAGTCTGTCACAAGGTCATAAGTGTTGAACACCTAATGATGATGGAACTCCCTACAGTTGTAATGTTTTGTGAGACTAGTTTACTGACCACTACTCCATGATGAGGCACTTTTATATATTTATTAAGCTTAGCAACATTTGACACAAGGCACAAGTGTAGAACACCCAGTGATGATCAAACTCAGTCATAGTTATTAAATTCTTTCATAATTTTCCATCACTAGTAAACAGTGCAGATCAGAAATAAAGAATAGAAAATAAGCTCTAGACAAGACTCGAACTCGCATCCCTTTTACCTCGAGATGCTGGTAGATGATCAAATCTAACCAAACTCACCCTTTATCCTTCCACCATTGTTTGGCACCAGATTTATTATCGATTTACATACTCAGGTTGTGGTAGTAGTAATATTATCCTGATTTATTTTTATCGGATGAAGCCTTGTCAACCATTATTAAATTTTGAATAGTATTTTCTTTCATCTGAAATTGTATCTTTATTCTTTATTTCCAATCTGTGCTGTTTACTCACTGCCGAAGAGTGATGGTCTGAATGAAATTGCATAAAAAGCAACTATAAAATTTAAGATGAAAGAAAATACTAGTCAAAAATTAATAATGGTTGACAAGGCTTCATCTGATAAAAAATAAATCAGGATAATAGTTTTGTTCTGTCAAGGTAAACAAGTTTTCAATGAGTTTTTCGGATGATTGAACTCCTTCTTGTTGATTAGTAGTCACACTACAAACTTGTCTGTTTGAATTTACACTCACACTTGGTCAGACTTGCTTTTTTCGTATGAATATGCTATAAAACCGAACATTCACACGACAAACTTGCCTGTTTGAATTTACACTTACAATTGGTCAGACTTGCTTTTTTCGTATGAATATGCTATAAAACCGAATATTCACACGACAAACTTGCCTGTTTGAATTTACACTCGCACTTGGTCAGACTTGCTTTTTTCATATGCTATAAAACCGAACATTTGTTCACATAATGTTTTGGCCAGTCTATTCTACAACCTTCTTCAGGTGTACTATCTGAATATAATGGTAGTAAACAGTCATTTTTTTCTCAATAGCAGCAATGCTTATAACATAGGATTCATGTGTTTTTGATTCCTTTCTTTGAAAGGTCAGGATTTCCATACCTTGTACCCATTGAGTAGCGGAAGCCACATCGAGTTGAATTCTGCACTTGTCTGAGTTATATATTGGCCTAACAAGGAAAGGAATCAAAAGCACCTGAATCCTGAGTTACAAGCATTGCTATTATTGAGAAAGAGAGAAAAAAAGAATGAACTATTAAACAGAACATTCACACTACAAACTTGCCTGTTTGAATTTACACTTACACTTGGTCGGACTTGCTTTTTTTGTATGCTATAAAACCTCAATATTTATGCTACAAACTTACATCTGTGAACAAGAAAAATCCCCCAGTCATGGGTAAAATAGCAGGGCAGACTAGACTCCTTAGCCTGGTAAGGCAATTATAATGCTGTTAGCCTAAAATAAAGCAAAGTGATTTGAGGTGGTGTCCTTTTTTTATACTTTAAATATTCAACCAGGCATAGACAGGTTACTCCGACTAGTACCATATAACCTTGCTAGTATGACTCGTCTTCAGCATTTTACTATATGTATGGGGCAACTGTGGTAACTTGCCATGTTTTATGCATTGAAATGGTGTGTAGTTATCATCTGTTTGTAAGATTGGCTCTCATTAAGAAAAGGATAATATGGGAAGTCTTTTGTGAATCTAATCAGCTGTTAATAATTCATTTTTTTTTTTGGTTGCAACCAGTCTTTATCAAACGCCTGGTCCTATAGACATTATCTTACCTACTCACATTTATATACACTTACCAGTCATATTTTGTTATGGCTGGATGTCTGAAGACATCAGATAAAGCATCTTTGGAAGGGAAAATCACTTTGACTCACTCTTTTATAGGAAATAGTTATTAGCTAATGATAATACCGAGGCAATTTGTCTTGCAGTGTTTTTCTACCACCTGTTTGCTTCTTTCTTTTTGTCTTGCCCTCTTTTATTCTTTTTTTCATCTTGCTTGCACAGCTTTTACAGTGGAGAATATTTTTCCGATATCTTTCGTCGTGTTTCTTCGTATTCTAAGTGTTTATGATTGTTGGATCAATATCATCAGTTTTTTCTCTCTCTCTTTTTTTTTTTCATTGCTCGCTTTTTTTTTCTCTCTAACACTTCATCTCTTACTCCTCATGTAACTGTCTCTTTCTGATTTTTCTCTTTGTGAATTCTTTTCTCTGTATCTCTCTTTACTGTATCTCTTTCTCTTACAGTGGTCTTTTCTCTTCTTTCTCTTTCTGCCTTTCTCGTATTCTACCAGTCTGTACATATATATACGAATGAAGCATACAACATCACAAGTAAACTAAACATTAAACACAGAGTGGGATCAATTTATACTAAAGATGCCTTTCCTGAAGGACCACAAACCTAATTTCCACAACAAAATACAATCTAGATTAAGAAACCCAACTAAAACGGAAATAGGAACGATTTCAAAACATATACTATAAAAAATCAACCAGGACATCAGGAGATCACTGAAGTATAACCAATGAGAAAGTGCAATGGATACAATAAAATGGTTCCAAGAAATAGAAAAAAAAAGGAAGTAATACCACATTCATACAATTTGACATTGTGGATTTCTACCCCTCCGTCATGGAAAAGACCTTTGACGAAGCCATAACCTTTGCCAGGAATTATACAAAAATAACGGACCAAGATATCGGGATAATTAAACTCTGTAGACAACCCATACCGAGAAAGAACGGTGAAACCTCGACTAAGAAGGTCAGCAATAACCTGTTCGATGTTCCGATGGGTTCGTTTAACTCAATTACCAGACTTAATTGGCCTACATGTTTTACATGTCCTCAATAGATTCATTGACAAAGGTGACACAAGTTTATACCGAGATGACGGGTTAATAGTAGTTAAGAATAGCCACTGGAATAGCTAGAAAAATACTAGAAATAAAAATAGAAAGTGTAATTGGTTCAATCCACCTTTCTGCAAACTAGTTAACTGCAACAACAGGAAAATATTCCTAAATCTAATAGATAAGTACTTCTCAAAAGGCAACCAGCTAATGAAAATTTTTAACAGGAATACCATAAAAATTAGCAGTTGTACTAGTAATATGGCCAAATTAATCACACTAACAATAAACAAAAGCCATTAAATAAATGCAACTGCAAAAAACAGTTATATACCCCCTAGATAACCAATGTTTAATTAGAAATATAGTATATTAGTCCAAAATTTTCACAATAGAAAAATCAGATACCATCAAACACTATATTGGGGCCTCGAATAGCAAATGGATAGAGAGGTATGCCAACCACAAAATGACCTAACATCACAAATCAAATGGTTTATCTTAGCCCATGCTCATCCACTGGACAATCTAAATGGAAAATATCTCTAGAGCAAAAATTTAGAATCCTGAATTTTAGAAATAGGACTAATTTACTCAATCATAGGACCAACATTCTGTCAAAATGCTATCATAGGGAGGCATTCAAACTAAAAGTAGTAGAATAAAGTAGAAAATATCATATATACACCTTAAACAGATTTAAATAAACAAATATAAATAAACAAATGATCAAAAGAATAAGTTCAAAATCCTAACTAAAAGTTAACAGATTACTTACTTATGTAAGAAATACATCCTTAATGTATTACCACCCAATAGAATCTACGAGATTGAAAATAACCCCTAGAAAATAGTGAAGAGCAAGTGTAAATTCCCCTAGATGTTAAAGAATTCTCACATTTAATACGGTAAGAAGGGCACCAAAAGTAATAATTATATCCTATTAAAACCAAATTTACAATTAAAATTAAATTAAAATTAAAATTAATATAAAGAATTAAAGAAATACAAATAATTTACTATGCCTCCTTTAAAACAAACAAAAGAGGAAAAAAATCATGGCCAAAGAAATGTAGGGTGAGGAATAACTATCTAAAAATAGATTACAGTAAACTCAAACCGAAGGCTATGACCGGGTCAAAGAGGAAGAAGAGATACCAATTCCACCATCCATCCAATAGACCCCACTACCAAATAAAATAGCCGTATCCCCTACCCTGTTACTAGTCTGAAGAATGTGATCACACATGAAACACTGTGTCACAAGTCGTTGTTGAAAAATGTTTTTTTCACTATTACATATTAGCTCCAACTGATAATTTTAATATTATAAGGTGGTGATACTAGCAAGTAATCCCGGCATTGCCCAGGGAAGTAATAACTGCATGTTTGACAATACAGAAAGAAAACATTAACTGGGATTACCTAAAATGAAGACAATAACATGTATTCAGTAAAGTTGGTTTCAAATCTGTTTACAATGCTGACAATATTATTGATCCAGTAATCTTAATTCAAGCAGGTAATCCCAGCATTTTCTGGGGAGAAAATAACTGAACATTTGACAATACAGAAATAAAACTTGTTCCTTAATATATGTCTTCTTATGCAACCACTTTAGAGCCAAATCATTCGCTTCCACTTTGAGAGTTAATTTTTATCAGAAAACTTCCCAGAAAAAATGAAGGTCAGATTCAGTATCCTCACCTGGATCAGGCCTTTTTTCCAATGGTGAGGAGTTTGAAAGTTGGAACCTTATAGTCAATCACCTTAATGTTCACATATAAAAAGCCTGGGTTAAGATTCACATAAGTTAACAATAGATAAAAATATTTTTTCGCCAGTAATCACAAAAAGATGTTGCCAATCATAGAATTTCCTGCCGTCAAGATTGGCTCATTTGAATGGAACTAATTTTTATACTTCTCCATCTATTT
>VCCN01000724.1:9948424-9961355 GCA_006491835.1 Architeuthis dux | reverse complement strand
ATATATATATATATATATATATATCCTCTTCTGTCCTTATAGCCTGTATCTCTGTTTTTTTACAAATTGATCTATCTCAATCTGTTCATACTAGTCTTGGTCTGTCCATATCTAGTTTTTCATGACATTTCTCAAGATTAGAATTTGGGTGGACATAACACGTAACATTGTCTTTCTATATATAGCTGTCTGTTTGTATATGTCTCTATCCATTCACATCAATCTCAGTCACAATCTGTTTCCATCAATCTGTCTGTTTGTATATCACTCCATTCATATATCTATCTAGTCTGTTCATAGCTATTTATTCCTATTTCTATATTGGTCTACATATCTATCTGTCTATTTATTTTCTTCTGTTTGCATCTATCCAGTGAATCCTACTTAAAACCTATTTAGGAGGGGAATTTCCAAAAACGAAAGACAATTTCTTTCTAGACACAATAAAGAATGAATGTTCAAATTTTCAGCTGTTGACGATTCTGGTGACAGTTTTGGTTGATGGTTTCTAATTAAGATGAAAGAAATATACTACAAAATTAATAATGGTTAAGTTAGTCTTAGTAGATAACTACAACTGTTTTGAGCTCTAGCAACTTTCTGATTAATCTTTATTAATTAGTGCTTGTTATCTTTATTTTTGCCTGGTTGCCTTTATTGTTTTAATATTCCCTATAAATTCTTGAGTTATACCTAGTACATCTATTATTATGGGGAAGTTTTCCTTTTCTTTTTCTTTCATGCCTTTGTCCTTTTGTTAATGTTAGTTTCATTTTTTCTAGGTTTGATTGACCTCTTTGCATCTCCAAACACAAAAGCTGTACATTTTTCTTATCCTTAAAAATTATTGTGAAATTCTTGTGGCAGGATAGAACACACTTGAACTGCTTATTTCTGTGGCCTATCTGCAGACCTTATCAGATCACATCATATATAACCATCACAAATATCCTCCAGTTTCTTTTCATTGCTTGCTAGAGAGGATATATTCTTCTAAGTCAATCTCATTGACAGTGGTCTATAAAATTGAATGCCAAGAACATAGAAAAGGGAGCAACAAAAGTATTGCTCTTTGTAACTTGTACCGAATTGAATTGGGTACAGGATACATTTGGTTATAAAGGGTGTCCGTAATACAAGCAATTTCTTTTTTGTATTTAAATGTTTCAGTCTGAAAAGAGCATGCATACAACTCTTGATGGAACCTAATGGAACCTAACAATCATGCACATAATCTTCTTAGATTTTCCTATTTTCAGTATGGCATGTGCACATCAGGTGAGTTGTGCACAAAAATATAAATATTTGCCTCCTTTTTATTATAGCTGACTCATTTGTGAAGAAATTGATTGTGTGTTCAGCTCCAAGTGCTGGTCACACAATCAATTTAGAAAAGTCTTTTTTTTTTAAAAGATGAATTTGACAGGTCGCCCGGAAATTGCCCTGACTTCACTCTCACCAAGAAAGAAGGAGCATGTTGAAAATGTCCTCTTGGACTTGCCCAAAGAAATTCTGCATTCTCAACAGTATTTGACACGGGTGATTGCCAAAGTTTTGGAAGAATTAAAAGGTGAACAACAAATGTTCAAGTTGGATTTCATGAAGGCTTCTGGTGGGAAATCAGTTAAAAAGTATTGATAATATGTTAACTTGCTGTTGCATGTCAAAAAAAAAATCAGTTTTATTATGAGACACTCTTTGGTAGATTTGATTAGACAATGTGTAAAAGAAAGATTGAGAAAAGTGTGTTATGTCTCAAACATATTTATTATCATGAAGATAAATCATCATCATCATCAGAGATTTGAACATAGCACAGTCGTACACCATCCATGCTGTGTAGTGTAAATGAATTGAAAAGTGTTTTGTGTGTTTGGGTGACCTAGTTTCATTTACACTACACAGAATGGATGGTCGCATGACTCTGCTCTGTTCAAATCTCTGATGATGATGTCATTCACAATGACGAAATTGCATAAAGATTTATCATGATAATAAACATGTTTGAGACGTAACACACTTTTCTCAATCTTTCTTTTCCACATTGTCTAATCAAATCTACCATTCTGTCGGATTCCTTAACATCCACAAAACAAACAGACACTCTTTACAATAAAAACTATCTGTTACAAGATAAAACAGCGGAACTGTCTTTTCCTGTGTGTGTGTCTGGAAAGTTTTGAGATAAGACTGGAGACTGTCTTCTCACCATGGCATCTGATCAGTAAGAATTATTAATACTGACGGCAAAGCAGATAAAGGAATCCTATAAATACAATTGGGCAGACCGGGCCTAAAGAGAAAGAGATATGGAAATCCCAATGGACAAGGACAGAGATACATTCACGCATCTGGAACGTGATACTGTAATGGTCATACAAACACACACACACACATACAAAACGATTTCTCTCTCTCTTTCAATCTTTCTCTCCCTACCTTTGATACTTTTCTTGTTCCACCACTATTCGTGTTTTGAAATAAGGATTTCACAGTTAACACAGAGTTATTTTTTGTATACCTCACATTTGCATTCTTATTCCAGTAGGATTACAAAAAAGGTCACATCAATGATTCACAACTTTCATTCAGTCTTTTTCTCAGCCGTAACTATACACCCCACAATATTCTCTCTGAAGATCTTTCAGTGAACATGACGCATCTCTCACAGGAGACATATACCAGCGTCTCCCCATCCAGAGAGACTGTATAGTACCACCATACTTTCAAAATACAACAAGAACTCAACCCCATAAGAAATGCCACCATTATAATACATTGATTTACTCGGACTAGTGTTCTCATCTTGGTTGTTTTAGTTACAACGTTTCAGCTGTTGTACCCTCCGGTCTTGAGGCGTCTGTCATTGTTGGTAGCCTACTGGGAATTTTGAACTGAACCCTTTATTAACTAAGATGAGGACACTAGTACGAGTAAATCAGTGTATAATAATGATAATTTCTCATCTCAGAAATTCTGACAAAAAGAAATACTACTGCCGAGTATGCAACTGTTCAATACAACTGAAAGCGACCACAGTTTCTGATCTGGCTGACATGATAACCTATTTTATGATTAAGGAGAAAATTGTTTGAAGTGCTCGCCATCTTGGCTGGATTCCATGAGGTGTGTCAATAAAGCACGTTTAAGCTGGCTTTTTTTCCAATTTTGTTTGATTAAGATTGAAATTGCTTAATATATACAGACATATATATATATTTTTTTGCACATATTGTTCGATTACTTTACTATGCAATCATATACAGCAGTACGAATATGACTTGTTTGAAGATCTGACCTATTTTCTTGAAAACTGCAGGACTAATCAAAAGAATTGATTTAATCAGACATTCTGTGCTTCCTATTTTTTGTAATACATTTTTTGTGTATATTAGTACTTTTATTTTTTTTGGCATGTCATTGTGTAGTATTTTGTAATCACTTTTGTCTTTTGAGGAGATATTTTTTAACTTTATTTTTTATCTAACAGTCGAAAATGAAAAAATGATAAGCCTTTTTCTATTTTCAATTTGCCAACTCCATTTCGCATTTCTGTTTTTGCCTCTCTTTAAAGCCAGTAGAAAAGAAAGATGAAATGCTGAAATGCTCTTTTTCACCTTGTCTCTTACTGTTATAATTAGCTTTTTATTTTTGAATTTATTTTGTTATTCTCATCAAGTGTCCATCTACTGTTAGCATCTTACAACACAGAAATTAGAAAAAATAGTTTTTATTATTTTATATTGTAGTTTAATTATAGAAATAAAACAAATGATAGTGACTTCTCACTTTACAAATGGATTACATTCTTTTGAAAATGTTTGTAATGTGAATTTCATATAATTTGAGCATAATTTTACCCTGGGAAATCATATTAAAATGAGATTGAATGTATACAGGATTTTACCTGTTGTATATCATACCATAATGTGTAATCACTCTATTGCAGGGTCCCGACCTTTTTGTGTCGGAGTGCACTTTCATGACAACCAGTAGTGTGGTGGGCGCCATTTACCTTTGAAGCTTAATAATAAAAACATACATAATAATATTTAATTCCTATTTAAGATAATGCACAAAACAAATTACTGCAAAACAGCAAGTTTTTAGAAATTTGTTATATTATTATAGAAAAACATCTAGGCAAGTTTATAGTTTGACTTAATAATGAACATAATGGGCGATATAACATGTAGCATCTTTGTAAAATAATGGGCATAATACACAAAACAAAACTAATATAAAAATACACTAAAACAAAACTAATAAACCCAAAACAAAATTTTTAAAGATCCTCATGTGAAATAATGCATAAACAGGGCCATACAAGGGAAAAATATTTGTGAGCCTAGAGTTAACAAAACCAAATGTAGCTGGGGGTTTGAATTTTGAATTTCCTAGCATCTCAGGACCAATATTACTTGTATTGTAGTAGTCTGAGATTATAAAATATATTTTTTAGCAAAAAGTTTGTTAGAAATCCATAAAATGTAGATATGTTTTCTTTTTCCCTGAAGCTCCAAGTTTAAATAATTTAATTTTTCTGTGATATCTGTGAGAAAATTCAAATCCACCAACCAGCAAGAGTTGCATAGTTGATCAAATCTTTGATTGTAGAAAAACTTTTATCTATTCAATTAGGCTTACAAATCTTGCCAGAACTTTGCCTTTACTGAGCCATCGTACTTCTGTATGTAAAATAAGGTCAGATTTTGGCTTGCTTTTTTCGTGTATTTTATGGCTTCACAGTCAGGTTTGAATCTGGCAACCTTGCCATGGCCTAACAAAGAGGGGCAGGGAGAACCGGTGGGAAAAGTTGTGTGCTATAAGAGATAAAATATGTAATTATAACAATAGAAATTAAAACCATCAGTGGTAGTATTATACATTTTTATGGTTAGGGATTTTGCTCAAAGAAAAACATGTTTTATTTTCAGGTTAGTGTCAGATTCCTTAAAAATCTATTGCCAAACTGGCATAAGCACTAAAAGAAAAAATTAACATCCGCAGTTTCCTATGACAAATAGAAAGTAATGGTCCAGTTTAGCATTATAGCTACATTGTAAATAGAACCCCTCTTGTAAAACTCTTAAAACATTTTTTTTTCTGAAAACTGACAAATTTCCAGAAGGTTTGAAGGTCTAATAGATTGAAAGCACATAGAATTAAATGAAAGAAAATCTTTTAATTTTTCCTGTCAGAATCTGAATTCAGCCTGCTTGAAGCCTCCATTTTCCATTCTTTTAAATGCTTGGCATTTCCACTGATGTTTTTTAGAAATAAATTAATTTTTAAATGGAAGCTTACCATAGCTTTGACCATAAATTGACCTGCACCACTTATCCTATGTTAATCCTGGGGGTCAAGTTAACCTAATAGAGAGATTTTTAGGGTGCAGTCATTTGGGAAACTATGGGCAAGTTATGTGGCTGATAGATCCATTCTTACCATAGGTAGAGCTTAGCAACCTCAGCATACAATTTTTTTATATTCTTATTAAGTTGAGAATTTTCACTTTTTTACACTTAATGGAAGCACTTTACGGCTTCTCTTTGGCTTATCCGAATTGCCAGCATCACAACTATTGCGCTTTGGGATCATTATCAAGTAAAAACTTATGAATTATTTCTGGAGTCGACTGCAGGTAACTACAACTGCGGAAAGCGAAAACATCGATATGGGGGCACTTTACTTGTAAAGAAAAAGCCCACTATTAATGACGATTAATAGGTTTTTATTCAATCCAAATTATTTATAAACATCAGAACGTAATGGACTGTCCACTCCCTGCTCAATGAACCAGCTATCTCTGCACTTCTCTATCATTTACTGTCTCTCTTTCTTTGTGTTTTTCCTTCTCTCTCACTCTCTCTCTGTATTTCTTTGTCATTCACTCCCTCATCCTACTTATCTTAAGTATTTGAACAAACATAGATTTTGCTTCTAATTGCTTGTTTTTTTTTGAGAGTTAAAAACAGGAACATTACACAAGAATAACCCAATTTTTTTGCCATCAACATAACAAGGCATGCATTTAGTCATATTTTGTGGTTCTGGATGCTAAAGTTCTGGAAAATACTTTTTTAATAGAATTAAAATGTTAAATGAAAAAAATTTTTTTTGTTTCTATCTTTCGAAAATCTTGTTCAACATCGATCAATCAGATTGAAAAGGCAAAACTCACATTGCTATATTGAAGAGTTACCAAACTAGTAAGTTAATTTGGATCAAAATCCTTAATGGCCCCTGCAATAAAGCAATTTAAGCAATAAAAAAACAGAATTGATGCTTGTTCAAATACACATGAGCAGTACTTTTTATGGTGTACAATAGGATAAAGGTTATCTGACATAATGATGCTAGGAGAGTGACTCAGAATAATTTGCAAAAAATTATTTATTTTTCGGCCATTTTCAAAAGGAGTTCAGAGAAACGATGTGTCTACTTCGACCGAGGTTGTGTATCTCAATTCTGAGTCTCCACATTGTCCTTTCTTAGCATCAGTACTTTTTATATTATCATTTATATAAAAAAGTACTGCTCATATTGTATGGTGAGGTTGCTAAGCGGTTTTATGAATTCAGTATGTGTGTATTCAAATTGTGATGGCAGTTTTTAAATTTGTTTGTTAAAATGATGATGATATTTTTTTTTCTCTCAAAGCAAGGTTAAAGTTACCTGAAATAAAACAAAGATATTAAAGAATTCTTTTAGATGATTATCATAAGAAGTCATGAAAATTCACTAAGCTTCAAAAGATCAGCGAATGATATCTATTTTAAAAAGATTAAATACTTTTTTTATTTCTTATTATGTTTGCATCTTCAATATCTGATGGCGGTCTCTTGGGATTTAGCGACAACAAGTTTGCTCAACACTTCAGCCCTCTTGTTAACCCTGATTTGGCAGTGACAGTAGAAATGATTGTAGGAATCTCTGACACTCAGATCCAGAACTGTTGATTGTAGGAATCATCTCAGAGGAATTACAGTGAGTGCAAAAAGTATCCGATCTTTTCCAAAAGTTTATTTTAGTCTCCTTACACAGCTTCAAAATTGACAGAATTTGGACCCAAGATTTCAGATTTTTTTGTCCAGAACCTTTCAATGTTCAATCTTCAAATGGTTCTTTGGATGATTGAACTCTTTCTTGATGTTTGTGTTGTAAACATGACGTTTCGGCTGATCCATTCTTCGGTCTTCTTCAGGTGTAAAATCTGAGTGTGATGGGGTAAACAGAAGTTTTATTTTTAAAGGGGGTAAACCTTATAACGCAGGGCCTGGGTGTTTCTGTGTCTTTGTCTTGTCAGCTTTAGATCTGTTGAGAAGCGGAAGCCACATTGGGTTGAACACTGCACTTGTCTGACTAATTGACTGCATTTAGTCAATGTTTTGATGTGAGTTGTTTCTTTGATTTTTCTCTGCTTCCAACATTCCCAGAACACAACAACAAGAAGGAGTTTAATCGTCTGAAGAACCATTTGGATATTAATGACCCTTCTCTAAACTATAGAAAATATGTTCAATCTTGTTTTGATATTTTTTAATTTTTTAATTTTTGGTCCCAATTCTATAAATAAGGATGTTAAAATGAACTTTTTGCAATCGCTTTATACACCTGAGGAAGAGGAAAGAATACATTCAGCAAAACATGGTATTAAAACAACAAGGATTAGAATATTTGTCAGAAACATTCATGGAATACATTTAGTTTCTGTACTTTTTAGGAAGAAGCCTTCTCTTGCCATATTCACATAGTAATGATGCTTTTTTGTCTTCAATATTTGATTTGCAGGTTTCACCTGCTATCTGAAAGTAGAGCATTCCTATAAAAACCTTTCATAAGCCATAAATGGCAGAGCAATTTGTATTAATTTATATGGGAAACATTATTGTTTGTTCCCAGACCTAAAAAATAGTGATTATGGTATGTTATGCTGAGTCATCGGATGTTGGGGTGGTGCAAGTTACAGGAGACTGGGGTGGAAGAGAGAGAGGAAGAGGGTGTGTGCTGCCTCTATAACAGCTTACTGCAAAACAAATGCTGAAGGATACCTGTATTCAGTATTTATTCTACAGAATGCCAAATATGACAGATCTTTTTTATGTGGGTTTTTGCCAAAAACTATTTGTTCTCTCAGTTGAGATATCAGAGTTTATCTTTGATCCTACAATGGGGAGGTATTGTCTGGAAGAATTGATTCCCAGTCCCCAGGCTAGAATTATCCTGGCTTCCTTCTATGCCCAAAGCTGAGACAATCCAGTATTTACTAGGCTAAGCCTAGTTTGACAGAGAGCCACAAACATGGGTCACTCACTGAGGATTAAACTTACTAGCAATGGCCTGTGAGATCAACCTGCTAACCATTGCTCTGTGGTTACTGTTCATTATTGCACTGTTCAATAGGAGGTAGGAGCAAATGGCTTTATGCATTTGAAAAAGTATATATTGATTTTTAGATCTTGAAACAATCAGATGAAAGTTCTATGAACACTGATACAAGTCTAAAACAAATCAATAACTGTTTTTTTAAATGATGCTTTGATGGAATCAGAGAAGGTTGAATTGTTTCCCTGGAATTTCAGTCACTTTGATAATATTATTCCTGTCGAGTGCTCTAGAAATATGACCTTGTGCCTAACATACCCATGTCCACTAAATATCTATCTTCATCATATTGTTGTTATTATTATTATTATTACTGCTGTTACTTATTTGCATTACTGTTAATGTTAATGGCTGCATTGTTATCAATTTTAATATCACCATTAATGATTAAAATTGTAATGAAAAGTATTAACAGTAATATTACCTTGATTTTTTATTAGATGAAGCATTGTCAGTAATATTTTGAAAAGTTATTGTTGTAGACATTGTCACTAATATCAGTATTATTAATTGTACCAAGATTGGCTGTTGCAGGGTCAAAATCCACTCCAACTTCTATTCAGACTAAAGATGATTACTGCAACTTTTGTATTGTAGTATATGAAATCAAATGATGGATAATTTTATATCCGATCGACAGAATATGATAATTATAATGACATTTATTAGTGAGAGCCTATATTTGCCCGGCGTCAGTGTGAGCGACTGCTAAACGATTTAGGCCGCTCGTTTAGCACTCGCTCACACCGACGCCGGGCAAATATAGGCTATCACTAATAAATGTCATTATAATTATCATTGTAGTATATATAATAAATAACAAATTTAAAACTTTTTTTTTCTCTATTTATTTATTAGAATGAAATAAGCATATGTGTATGATAAATTTACATTATTATATAAGACTTGTCAGTTTAGCTCAGGCAGTAAGAGGGGTGGCTACCAATCACATGGTTGTGAGTTCAAATCACTGTAGGGGAATAGGGATTTTTCATATCACTTTACACCCTGAATTTTGGTGAGGATTCTTGTTCTTGTTGTTCTTTTTATGGTAGGAGAACAAAGTCAACTCCTGACTTTGTCCTGGAGTTTGACAAAAAGGAATATTCTTAGTCTGAATTTTTGAGATGAGTAATTATCATTATACATAGACCTTTTTGGACTATTGTCTTCATCTTGGTTGTTTATATTCAGACAATTGTCCTCATCTTGTAATTCTTAATCATTAGTTTTCAAGAACTTCCAAAGTCTCTAAAAGGAGGCATTGACATTGACGTCTATTCCTACGGATTGAATGGTTGACTTGACTCAAGATCCCAAGAGCTCCACCAAATAGGACAAACACTTGAAGAAGAACGGAGGGTACAACAGCCGAAACATTGTGAACATATAAACTACCGAGATGAGGACTAAGTACAAATAAATCTATGTATAAAGAAGATTATTATTGGTATTCTTGGTGAGAGAAATTATCTCAATTATTTTAACTCGTCCGTCAAATATGGTGCCAGATATTCTATGCAAAAGATTATCACTGAGGCTTAACTTATTTGTGTCATTTTTATGAGCTTCTAAATGATTTTTCATTTGAAGTTTATTGACTTACTTAGTAAGGGGTATATTTGGGGAAATATTGACATTTTGATCAAGTAGCAATTGACTGAAAAGTCAAGCACTTTACACTCACCAGAAGATGAAAAGAAATAATTCTGTGCAATTTACCCCAAGAGACTGGCATACTCAATCAAAATGTTGGCATTTAATGTCAATAAAATATGTTAAAAACATTTGTAATAGGCTTTTAGATTATGGTCATGATCGAGGTGCATTTTAAGGCCTTCTAACCTACTGGGAGGTGCAAAGTGGCATAGCGGTTATCCAGCACAGTAAATGGAATCAGTGAACTGAGTTCAGTTTTGACAAAGACTGCTTATGTTCACTTCGCACTAATGCCCTTAGGAAAGGCATGAATCCACTTCTCCTCCCTGCTATAGGTAAATAGCAGGGCAGTTGGAGCCCTTTAGCCCTGTAAGGCAGTTCATCTAAGATAAGGTTACTGTGACAAAAAAGAAATGCTCTGTAGAAACCTACAATTACTACAGAAACAATCATTAAATCTCCATTGAACAAATCCTATATCGTAAAAAATGTAGACAAACATTTCCCAATTTGCCTTGTCGCATGGGGTACCTATTACTATAACCTACTATAATAATATACTGAATGTATAGCTCCTACTGTTCCTTATACTCAGTGAATAGCTTTTCAGCATGGTGTTATTTCTACACTGGGCTTACTGAGCGGATTTCTTGATAGTGCTATATATGCTGACTGACTTAAATCTTACAAGCAATTTTAAGGGTCATTCTGTGTCAAATGAACCAATTTTGTGAAAGTGTCCCACTCGACCATCTTAGATTTTGCTCTAACTTTGCTCACATGTTCATTTGGGTTTGAAATGAAGTCCTGTAAAATCTTAGCTCAATATCTTTACTCGTTCAGTACGTTCGACATCTTTTTCTGAGAAAATGATGATTTCTAGAGCTAGGCTGATAACATTTTCAAAATCTACATATGAAGTTGACCCTGAGAACAAATTTTCAGTGCAGTAAAATTTCCTGTTATGGAATGGTTGCTAGTTGAAAATGGAAAAAAAAGATTTGGTCGTCGCTTCGAACAAAGTAGTCCATGTTCTTGGATCCATAGTGACTGAATGAGATATTGAGCTAAAATTTTAAAGGAGTTCATTTCAAACCCAAATGAACATGTGAGCAAAATCTGAGATGGTCGAGTGGGGACCACTGGTCCACTTGACATGGAATGACCTAAAAGCAAGAATATGTTCTCAGTAGTAATGGATTAAATATCTAGATTTACTTGTTCACAAACTAATTTAAATTTTTGTCTAAACTTCTGAGATAAGATATTTTAACTATTATATAATGATTCATTTATCATAATGTTTTGACTGTTGTAACCTGCAGTCTTCCTCCTATGTCTATCACATCTTTTGACCTTCTGGGATATCTATGCTTGGCCTGCTGATTGGATAATTTGAGCATAGCATGTGTGCTGCTTCTTTCAATCATGTCTTATTCTCAAATATTTTCTCTGTGTATTATTTTGACCTTTGGGTCAAAAGAAGCGTTCCATTGGATCTTTTCAGAAGGTTATCAAATGTGGTAGACACCTAAGAAAGGTTGGAGAATAGTTAGCAAAATATTGTGATAACGTAAAATTACTTTCACTTTCACTTTTGACCTTGTGCGATTTTGGGCATCCAAGTGTTTCTTTTAAGAATATAAAAGCTTTGGAACTAATCCGTTTTGATGCACCACAATTTTATTCAGATTTTAGCTTCAATATAAAGTAATTCAAGCAAAACACAGAAAAGAAAAGGATAAAATGCATCTTATTATGTGCTAAATATTTTCAGTGTAATTTTCAGTTTAGAGACACAGAAACTGTTTTGAGATATGTCTGACCTTTGTAAAAGATTCCTCACTTGATTATGAAATTCTAATTTTATTCTATTAGATCTTCATCTGTTCAATGTTAAATGAAAAATGTTCTTTAATATATATTTTATTAAAAATGATAAACAAGGAATATATTTTTCAATTTTTTAGTAACATTTTTTGTTTATGAACAAGTGAACATATAAGTGAACAAGTGAACATATTTTTGGGTCCAAAGAGTATAAGCATTGTCCAAAATTGGGAAAAGATAGAGCATTTTCAATATCGGTAGAATTGCTGCCAGAGTAACACTATCTACTTACTAAAAATACCAAGAATAGAATCTTATTTTTCCCTACCAAAATTCAGCCATTTTCCCATACAAGATTGGACTCTTTTGTGAAATTATCAGAACTCTCTAGAGTTAAAATGTCTTTGGCTTTTTACAAATCTCGTTCCTTCTTGCTTACTCAGATTAAATCAAGTCTGACTTGAAGCCATCCTTTGGGGAGTCCTAGGTGAGAATAAAACTTACTATTAATGGCTTACATGACATGATTTCTATGAAAAGCTTTACCCTATCATCCTGAGCATTGTTAAATTTCTTATTGTCTGCCTTCAATCTTGAATGTGTGTTATTTTATATGAACAATTATCTTGACAGACATTAGAAATTAGTTTCTGGGTTTTTGTTGTTTTTTGTTTTGTTTTTGCTATTTGATCTCCCCACCTTTCTCTCCCTTCTCCCCCTGATCATTTTTTCGATAAAAAATAGGAATAAAAACGTTAAATGAAAACTCTTAAGGATAAAAGTGAGAGAAGTCATATAAAAGAAAAAACGGAATAAATATCCAGCAGAATTAAAACCTCCTTGTTGACGTTATTTTTATTTTTTGAATAGTCTTTTGTTAATTCTTGTTTTTTTTTTTATGTCTGTTTAGTGATTTTTACATACACCAAATACTTTTATGTCCCACAATGAGTTCATCTTTTGTGAAGAAGTATTTTTTTCCTTTTATTTTCCTCTCTGTCTCTTGATGAGATTTTATGTTGGTACTCTTTTCCACTCTAGGTTTTTTTTTTTA
>VCCN01000724.1:9896816-9906959 GCA_006491835.1 Architeuthis dux | reverse complement strand
AAAAAAAAAAGAAAGGAAAACACTAAGAGAGTAGTAGAGGCTGTATGTATATATATATATATATATAATGTGTGTGTGTGTCTGTATAATGAGTACGTGACGGTCTAGTCTATTATTTATATATAGTAGGACCATAAAATTACACACATTATATATGTGCACAAGCAATTTTATCACTAACTCTGACAACCTCAAATCAGCAAGGTCTGCAAGCATTGAGGCTGTGCTGCAAAAGACTCTACTGCAGTGGGCAGGGGTTGTGGGGAGGATGGAGGACTATTGTCTCTAGCTGGCAGACACACGGTTTACCAGGTGACCTCCCTCGCCAAAGCAAAGGGCAGAGCATGAGCAGAAGAAAATAGGCAGCATCGTAAGGCAGGAGCTTCTGCCAAACTGCCAGACCTTCTTTTGCAACCACTGTGGAAAGGTTTGCCTCTTCCTACATATGCCTTGATGGCCACTAGAGGGCCTGCAAAAGATCTGCAAAATCCTCCTAAATCTTGGCTTGTGAAGTGAAACCATGGTGGATATATATATTTCCCATCTCCTTCCATGACGACCTATCTTGTACTAACCATTGCCACGTCTTACCGGCATACCTTTCTCTCTTGTTCCTCCATCTTGTATCTGGTCTTTTCCTACTTTGTTCTGTTCATCTTTAAGCCTACTTTTTTACTTTCTCTATTTAGATCAGTTAACATATTTTGTAATTCTTTATCTGCTTCTGATGACATGGAAATGTCATCGGTGAATCTTAAGTGGCTTAAGTATTCTCCATCTATGTTTATTCCCATGCCCTCCCAGTCAGTTTTCTGAAAGATGCTTTCAAGGCTTGCTGTAAATAGTTTAGGTAATACTGGATCCCCTTGTCTTACTCCTTTGGCTGTCTTTATTTTGTATATATCTTTATGTAGTCTAATTATTGCAGTGCCATTTTCGTATATATTTTGGATGATTTGTATGTAATTCTCGTTAACACCTTGTTCTCACATTCAGTTGAAGACTGCTGTGTATTCTACTGAGTCAAATGCTTTCTCATAGTCAATGAAGGCCAAACAGAGTGGTTTGTTGTATTCTAAGGACGTTTTGATTAGTTGATTTATTGCATGTAGGTGATCTATTATTGAGTAGCCGCTTCTGAAACCTGCCTGCTCGCGTAGTTGATTTTCATCTAGAGTGCCTGTTAATCTGTTTGTGAGTATTTTTGTGAATAGTTTATATATGTTAGGTAATAATGTAATGGGGTGGTAGTTGCCAAGGTCGCGCTTATCTCCTTTCTTATGGAGTAGGATCACTATTCCTAGACAGAAGTTTTTAGGTACTTTTCTTTCTCTTATGCACTGTGTGAATAGCTGTGCTAGTCCTTTGTGAAAGATTTCTCCTGCATCTAGAAGGTCTGTCATTATGCCATCCTCACCAGGGGCGTTACCGAGTTTCATATTCTGTAGTGCAAATACTACCTCTTCTACTATTATGTCTGGGATATCGCTAGTATCTATGGGTTGGTTAGTTTGTGGTATATTTATTTTTGAGGCATACAAATTTTCATAATATTCTTCCGTTGCTTTTGTCTATTTGTCCCTATTTTTGATAATTTTGCCATTTTTATCCTTTTTGTGCAAGCATCTGTTGCTTGCCTGTATGGTCTGCAGATCGGGCGTGTTTTAAACTCTTCCCATTTCTGATAGCCTCTACTATCCTTTTTGTTTTTCTTTATTTTTTCTCTTGTTATTTTCATCTTCTTTAGTTTGTATCTTCATATTTCTCCTCTGTTTAATTAGTTTTAATGTTGTTTTAGAGTATTTCCCTGTGTTATTTTTTACATTTGTATTGACTACCATCTCTGCTGCTTCCTTAATTATAATTGTCAGACTATTACTCTTTTCTTCTATGTCACTGTCGCTATTCTACAAGGCCTGAAATCTGTTCTCTGTCACTACTCTGGAGTTGCTAATGTTCTCCATCTCCATCTTATTGGGGCATCTGTTCTTCTTAAGAACCATTTTATTCCTTTCAGTTTTAAAATTAAATTTAGTTCTGCATACTACCATTCTATATATATTTTTCAACCTTCCTGTTTCTCTCTGAGAAATTTACTAGCATGTCACCTCTCTCAGTTCTCTGGCCTATTCCATATCTTCCTACGCTGGATTCCCCAACCTTTCCTTTACCTTCTTTAATATCTCCCATGAGTAATGTGTAGTTAGTTTTCTCCCGATCCATTATCTTACTGATGTCGTCATAAAACTCTTCAATCTCCTAGTCAGAACTTTTCGAAGTTGGCGCATAAACCTGGGTTACCTTTAATATGTATATTTTGTCTAATTACTATCCAAGCTATTCTGTCTGATATACTGCCAAAACTTATAATGTTGCCTGCAATGTTATTATTGACTAAGAATCCTTGCACTGAATGTTGTATCCTCTCTCCCTTTATAATAGAATAGGTGGTTACTTAACTGTAACTTTAGAACGTTTTCTTCTTTTCTGTGGGTTTCACTTATACCTACAATGTGCCAGTTGATCGTGTCCAGTTCCATTTGCTGTTGGTTTAGTCTATGGTCCTCAGCACTGCCATGAATATTGTAAGTGTAGATCTTCATGTTGTTTAATTTGTTTAATGTCCAAGACTCTGTCTTGTTTGGACAGCGTCTGCTCGCATTCTAGGGCACCTTTCCCACAGGCACATAAAGCGATGCGGTTGGACCTTTAATAGGCAATGATTCAACATGAACGCTACAATATTTATAATGTTGTGCTGTCATACTGGATTTGGGAAGGTGGTGGCTAATTTATATTAGTGGCTAATTGCCAGTATTTTCTGGTGAGCATTCTGATTGGTGTCACCTTATTTGTTATATTTGGTAGGGCCGTATATATCTACAGGGGGTCTCTATGGTCCATGCTGTCTTAGACACTACCCCATATATCTATGGAGCCTTCCCCATCCGCCACCTGGGTATATGCAGGTTAGCAGAGAGATCCTGCCCCCTACAGTTTTCAGTTCATTGGATGTTAGTGGTTGTTCATTCCCCTCCCTTATTTATTTAAGTCTCAACTTATAAAGAGTCTACAGATTTCCCCTTACTATCTGACAGTTAGTAAAGACTAAATGGTAATCTTCACTTGTTTTGTCAAAAGTGAATGATCAGATATAATATATATTTTAACTTTACCCTTCTCGGATGGATACATTAGTTGTGGGGAGGGGGAGGGGGCAGTATTCTCTAAGATAAACACTAGCACACATATGTACACTCCCCCATGTGTACAAATATATATGAAGTTATAATCTATAATTGGCTCTCTTTTTATTTTTGGCTTATTCAATATTCACTTGGTTTCTTTATTGATCGACTGATCTTTCATAACAATGACTTGGGAGAATTCCATCTTGGGAAAATTAATTTTTTATATGGTAATGTTTACTCAAATGATTAGTATTGAAAGTTGTCTTTAACCCAATGGTTCTCAACCTTTTTTGCTCCATGCCTGACCTTGACAGCTTGAAAAATTGATGTCTGCCTTACAATATTTAAAAAAAAGAAAATTAATATGTCATGTAGCAAATATTTTTGTAAAAATAATACTGATATGTGAACTTTGGGGCATTTACTAGAATTTCTATAATTTCTTTATTAGATGAAATTAGTAATAAGAACACAATTACCTCATCGCTTTTATACCTCGCAAAGTTAATGTGTTAAGCATTCATTTCTATGGAATCTATAGTAAAATTAGAAATTCATAGTATTGTGTAATTAGGAATCAATAGTATTTTATAATTAGGAATTAATCAGTTGAGCCATAACCCAACTCAGTTTTGAGCCATGGAATGCTTTTTGCTCTCCAAAACCCAAATTGCCCCCCTATATATTCAAATTACTCCCCATTATATTCAAATTACTCCCCATATATTCAAATTGCCCCCTTGTTGGATGTGCACCGCATGTTCAGAATTACTGCTCTAACCCATTACATATGAAGATTTCAGAGGATTAATTGTTGAACACATTACTTTTCTTACTTTGAAAATTAGTATTCTGCATTATATGGTTTTAAAGGCATTTAATTATAAACCATTACTCAAGCAAGTCTTCCTTTCTTTCTCTTCTTTACTCTCTCTTTTCAGCTTGTTTCTCTTTCTAAATGAGTTTGTAAGATTTTCCATAGATTTATTCACTGAATATTAAACACTAATTAAGGATTCTGTAAAAACAAACAAACCCAGAAGTATGTCCATTAGACAGATTTAAAATGAGGAAAACGACGAAGAACATTTGGCAGGTTGTTAATATTTTCCATTAATAACCCTATTCTGTCAGTAATTCATTTAAGTCCGGACCACTGGGAGGCACCATTCTGCTGATTTTCAAAACATTTCTTGATTAAAATCATTAATAATGCTTTTACATTATACATATAATAGCTCTATTCTGTCAGTAAGGCTTTCCTTGATTTCTAATCACTAACAAACTCTGTCTTTCTGATTTTCAATGCATTTCTATGAGATCAATAGCAATGTATTTCTATAGTAAAATTATTAGCAATATAATTCTATAATAGAATTATTAGAAATGCATTTATATTATGCATTGAATAACCCTATTCTGAGAAGATGTTATATCTGGTGGATGTATTATTGTTGTGTGCTGTGGAATCTTCCCATCAAGCAAATAGCTATATTTATCTTAAGAGTATTTTACGCTTACTATGACATTTACTTGAGAGTGCAGTTTAGAGCAACTACACTTATTGAATGTGTAACATTATAGCCAATGGCAGCACTATGCAATGAGATCTAAAACTACTATATAATTGTTACTATCTCCAAAGGAACACATATTCTCAATCATCATCAGCCTTTTACCATCGGTCATTGGACATAGACCCTCTAAAGGTTTTGCAAGATTTCTCTATCATTGTAGTCGTGGTGCCAATATCTTCTGAACTTGTCTAAACTGTCATGCCATCTTAACTTAACTGTTCCCCTAAATTCAAGTGAAACAGTGTTAAACTTTGTGCAAATCAGTGTAATTCAGACAGAACTGTGTAAAATTTTGCTCAAATCAAGCTCTCTGCGCCCCTTAACAATAAGTGTTCCCATACGCCCATAAGTAGCTGTTATTAATAAATAAATCAATGTTTGAACAACTCTTGGAACATTATTCATTTTCACCGCTTTGTAAGAAATGGGAAGATTTGTTGAGTACTTCTCACAAAAATTAGTGAAAAGTCACTCACACGTAAGAATTGGGTAGCCTTAGATGCTAATAATGAGTATATATCTGCTCAGTGGCGGATTTAGACCCCCGTTCCACCGTGCCATCAACATTGATTTTGATACTTACAATTCAGTCATAATATAGAAAGCAGAAATGAAAGAAATAAGTATTCACCACATGAAAGCAAAAAATAAAGCCAAACCTACTTAAATATGGTTCTGATACTTATGTTGAAAAGTGTATCGACATCCAGCTTTTGAGCATCCTGTCCCCCGTCCAATGCCAACTCGAGCCGGATGTTAATATGTCTCACTTTTTAGGATTTGACTAAAAAACATATAAACTAGAAAATACTCAGAATACCTCTGCCAAAGTCATTGTAAGGGGAAGTAATTGTGCATGGATCTGCCCCAAAATTTAATCACTTCTTCTGTAGTCCACAAAATTTTATAGGAATTCATTAAAGAACTTTTAGAGATATTGTGCTGACAGACATGAAATTTTGGTGATATTATGTGGTGTGCACATATAACTACTACGTAGGGGAGGTAATTTTACATGGATCCACCCCAAGATTCAAGCACTTCTTTTGTAGCCTATCATTCAACCTTCCACAAAATTTCTTAGAAATGCAACTTTTGGAGATATCATGTGGACAGTCATACAGAATTTTTAAAAATGGAACAAAAAATAATCCCTGCCCCAAAATTGAACCACTTCTTCTTCACCCCAATGCCCACCCATCCACAACAAGATTAAATTTGGCGGCGGATCTGGGAATTTTTTGATTGAAAGATATTTTTCTGTTTTTTATATACATTTTTGTATATGCTCATGACTGTCCACTTGATATCTCCAAAAGTTCTCCATGAATTTCAGTGAACGTTGGGGTACGGGTGGACAATAGGCTTTGAAAGAATAGATTAAATTCATGCACAATTACCCCTTACCTCATAGTTATATGTGCACACTACATAATATTGTCAAAAGTTAATGTATGTTCACACAATATCTCTGAGAGTTC
This sequence comes from Architeuthis dux, assembly GCA_006491835.1. Taxonomy (NCBI): domain Eukaryota; kingdom Metazoa; phylum Mollusca; class Cephalopoda; order Oegopsida; family Architeuthidae; genus Architeuthis; species Architeuthis dux. The sequence goes on along the minus strand of VCCN01000724.1, from coordinate 9,900,710 downwards.
TCAATGAATTTCAGTGAAACTTTGTGGAAAGGTGGACAATAGGCTACAAAGGAAGTCATCACATTCTGAAGTTGATCCATGCACAATTATCTCCCCTACGTCGTAGTTATATGTGCACACCACTAAAAGTTCATGTCTCCACACAATATCTCCAAAAGTTCCCAATGAATTTAAATGATAGATCCATGTGCAATTACTTCCCCTGACAATGGCATTGGTAGTGGTATATGCTCTCTGATTGCTTTCTAGTTATTATATGTAGTTGCCCCTATTGAAAGGGCTGCCTACTCAACAAGCTCACAGACACCCATTTGTGGTCCTCTCTCAAGGGTCAGCGGCCCCACAGTTGGTAACTGTTGGTATGGTATGGTATGTGAATTACAATTTGGATATTAATACCATTTCTGTTCAACATTCTGCATTTCCTGAATGCAGAAAAAGCTAATTATTGGTGGTAAATACTGAGTAGGATATTAATATTCCAATTTTCTTGTGAATTTAGACCTGGGTTTATTTTTCTGTAATGAAGAAAACTGTTAAGATTATCAGTTGAAACCTAGTGATGAAAACAAATAAAATAAGGATACTAGTCTCAATAATTCAATTTAATAAAATGATGGAAGAAACAATGGATGAAGGGAGCCCAAGTTGGGATTCACTGTTCATACTGTTCAATTGCTAACCCTATCTACACATACCTGTTTACTTTTATTTCTTTTTTACCTGTTTATACTTACCTTTCTTTTTTTTTGTTTAATTCCAGGTGAGTGATTCTTACTGAATACGCTGTTGGTAAGGCATCTTTAACATTTTTGTGTTCTGTCATTTTACTGTTTGACTGGTTACTAAATGGTATCAGCTTGGTATCTCTTAGTATCTGACGATACTAATAGCACCATGTTGTGATAACCATGATGGTATGATAGTTCTGATTTATGTAAATATTTTGGTTACAGTACATGTATTTGTGTAACTTGTAAATTTGTATATGTTCGGCTTACAAAGCTACAGCCGAACATGTGAAGCTAAGTATTCAGCATTTTACGAGAAAACTTCAAGTACGCAGTCCAAAATTAATGGATTGTGGAATTAATTCCCAGTGGAGGTACACACATATATATATATATCGCTAGGAAGAGAATCTTATCAGCTTTCCAACAGTGTCTGTTAATTTGTATCTCTTGGGCATGGAAAGTTACAGCTGAAAATGTGGAGCTAGGTAATCAGCATTTTACGAGAAATGTTCGAGTACACTGTCAAAAATCTATGGATTGTGGAATTAATTAAAATTTTTAGCTTGTCTTTCCTTCATTCTATATTTATTGTCCTGTAATATGTTCAACATCTTGAGAGGTGCGCAATGTGTTGCATAGCGACTGAATGTCCTTGACTTCATTATAAAGGAAACTCGAAGACTTGCTTGTAAAAATATCTGGACATATTTTTATTACACAACATACATCTTTGTCGGCCGGAGAGTGAAGAGTGGGAGAGAGATGATAAGGAGAACCACCAGTCTGTCCCCAACAGGGACAGCGGTCTTGTGCCTTTCTGATCCGCCTCTTCTTTGAGTGTCGAGATTTCTGTCCGCTCCTAGTTTTCTATTCGGGTCTGCTTTATAGGCCTCTCCAACGCCTACGTGGTATGAATCACGGTGTCAATCACCGGTTCCCATTTCCTGTTTTGAACACTGACAATATTTAGACAATATACCTATTTCCTGAGGTGACTGGGTTCACTTACATTTCCGCCCAGGTGTCCGGAAACACATATCATAACAAATGAACAGAGTAGGGAACATGTTCCCGAAATGTACGGTTAATGGGCCTCTGGTAAAGCTTGATGGGCCTAGCAACCCAGAAGTAGATTAAAATAAATTGCTTGATTAAAAAATAAAATAAAAATTGAAACGGATGGTCGAAATAATGCGACTGCCATCTCCGCCTTCTCACGACACCTCCAGTATGAGTGGAAGATTTTTTTTAAAAATAAAAAGATGTTGTGTTAAAATTTGATTGATTGAATTTGCAACAGTACAAAGTTTGTGATCAAAATCCTCAGCAATTACTAAACTGCATCTGAACAGACTTGTTGTTAATCAATATTTGCTTTAGCAAACAATATTCACCTCCTCGTCAGAACATTACGTGATACTTTTCAGTCTGCTCGGATAGTGTAATGGTTAGCACGTCTGCCTCACACGCAGAAGGTCCCGATTTCAATGCCTGGTATGGGTGAAGAATGTGGAAAATCCTTTCATTAGGACAAATTTCCCTGTGCTCTCTTGAGTATACTCTAAGCTGTGTGATTAGGGTGGAGGTATCCCTTCAGTGTACTTGCGTCCTACCAAGGAGGTGGTCATAAACATTTGTAAGACAAAGTCCTGGTCTCGACCAGACTTGAAACTTGCAAGGATCACTGAGCTGACGCATGCAAAGGAAACCAGGATTTTGTCACCAGATGTCCATACTCCAATGGGAGTAAGAGATGGGCGTTTTACCGGTTTTTTTCTCGCTTATTTATAGACATATTTATAAAACAGGTAAAATGATGAAAATGAAAAAAAAAATGAACATAAATTCAAAGTACATTTTCATGTATGGAAGCTTTTGTTTAAGTGAGAAATAATTATAAATACTATTTGCAGACAGTTATCATAAGTGTACAACAACATGCTTGGCTGATGGCTGCTACTGATACTATAAGTGTGACAGTCACGGTAGGAAGGGAGAGCAGAGAAAGCAAAATTAGGTAATTTAATTGGAGGGTAGGAATAGAGGAGAAATAAAATAAGTCACATTCGGATATTATACCTGAGGAAGGCCGAAGAATGGATTGGCCAAAACAGTGTGCTAACAACACAAACAACTAGAAGGAGTTCAAATGTCCGAAGAACTATTTGAATGTTAATGACCCTTCTCAAAACTATAGAAAAAATAAAATAAAGTTAGGTTGTTTAAAAGGAGAGAAAAGAAAAGTAGTTTAATAAGAGGTTAGGAATGTACATTTATATATGATGCTGCTACTGATACTGATAGTGTGACAGACATCATCATCATCATCATAATCCACCGTTATAAGTTCACTGCTGGACAAAGGCCTTTCCCATCTCCTTCCATGACGACCTATCTTGTGCTAACCTCTGCCACGTCTTACCAGCAAACTTTTCTATCTCGTCCCTTCATCTTGTATCTGGTCTTTTCTTACTTCATTTACTGTCCCATGGGAACCAATCGGTTAGTCTTTTTCCACACCTATTGTCATCTCTTCTTGTTAGGTGACCAGCCCATCTCCATTTTTGCTGCTTATTTAGTTGTATAATATCCTTTACTCTAGTCCTTTCTCTGATCAATGTTGATCTTTTTCTATCTCTTAGAGTTATCCCTATGGCTCTCATTAGATATATGATGATTGTAAACATCATTATATTACAGTTAAAAGTCAAATTGTTTGACTTCAGTCATTCTTCAATTTGGCATGTTTTTAGCAAGTTAGTTTTTGAAAATTCCAAAAAGAAAAGAAAAAATAATAGTATTGGGTCTGCGTTCGTACTAACCCCAAAAATAAGGATCTGAATTCCACCTATCTATCTAATACTAAAAGTCTGATTCTGTTTATTATTATGTGACCTCCTAGAAGCTGAAACAGTGCATTATTAGCATTTCTTTTTGGAAATTTTAAAACAGTTATGAGAAATAAACAGTTACGAGAAAACGAAAAAGTTTCTACAGACTTCTTAAAGTATATATGGTGTACAATAGGAGAAAGGTTATCCGACATAATGTTGTTTTCAAAAGGAGTTTGAAGAAATGATGTGTCTACTTCGACCGAGGTTGTGTGTCTGAATTGTGTGTTGGTAGGTGTTATGTGTGTGTGTGTGGTATGTGTTTGGTG
>VCCN01000724.1:9785287-9798491 GCA_006491835.1 Architeuthis dux | reverse complement strand
TGTTGGTGTAGAGTGATTCAAGAGAAAACAGTGCATTTTCCAGTGTCATGCTGAAAGTAGTTCCCTCTGAAGAGGTGTCCTGTGAAAGAGACTTTATGCCCTGTGGTCCTCCGGTTTGAAGAGACTTTTCTACTACAATTTGATATACTTCTTGCATGTGGTTTATGAAAACAGGATACAGGAGCCTACCAATATATATATATATATATATGGAGGTGCAGGATGGTATAACTGTTCCCATATTTCTCATTGCCTCCATTATCTTTGTAAGTACTTGTAGTTTCTTTGTTACTTGAGTTTGCCATACCATTTGGCTCTGTTTTTACCATGAGATTCCAGCTCATTTACAGGAATGCCACAGCGTTTAGGCTGTCCTTGATACATACAGCACTACAAAATAAGCATATCCTCAGCTCAGTGCCACAAACCAGTAACTAAGTCTAGCGTGTTGCCATAGCTATTTATATTGCCTTAAATAAAACAGAGGAATGGATGCACATGTTCATCAGAGGAAATACACAATGCACCACAAGATTCATATCGTGTGGCTGTGAACATGTTAACATTGATTAAATTGTTTATCTCTACCAAGGAAGTTGGCAGAGGTATATATATTCACCTGTTTCTGTCCGTCCGTCCGTCCACAAGATATCTCCAAAAGTTCCCAATTAATTTCAATTAAATTTTGTGGAAGGGTGGACCATGAGCTAAAGAAGAAGCAATTACATTTTTGGGTGTATCCATGTACAGTTACCTCCTCCGCATCGTAGATATATGTCCACACCACACTATATCTCCAAAAGTGTATCCACCCCAAATTTTAACCATTTCATTTTTACCCCATATCAAAGAGGATACCTTTAGGCATACGATACAAGTAAAATAGCTTTTGTTGCAATTTGTGTGAGTCCGTTACATTATTACTGTACTATTTGCTGTGTGAATACTAAGTAAAGTGCTATTTTGAATTTTCCATTGAAAAGGTAATTACACGATATCACCGAAAGTACTCAATGAATTTCAATTAAATTTTGTGGAAAGTGGGAAATAGGCTACCGAAGAAGTGATTAAATTTTGAGGTATGAACTTTTTAAAGTTACATCCCCTTCGTCGCAGCTATATATGAACTGATTTTGTTTTAATTTTTAGTGACTATGGTATTGGCACAGGTATGCACTTTCTGAGTTATTTCTAGTAGCCTCAAAGTTCAAACAAATTATAGCAATTTCTCATTAATAAAAAACTTAGTTATGTATTTTTCTGCATCGGCTATTGATAGAAAACAGTATTCATTATTAGACTTGGCAATATATTCTATTCATTTACTTATTTTAGTTTTTGTTTTATTCATTGGTTGACTTATTGATTTTCCTTTATGAAATTTATCCCCAATCTAGCCTCTAAAGCATCATACGGGTCACTGATTGAAAAGTAAATTTGCCATGAATTCATTGCTGCATTACTATATTTATATTAAGTGTCCAGCTTAGACTTACTAACATTATCAGTTTGCATCAAAGTATGTTTCTCACTATACTGTTTAGACTCTGCCTGAGACAAAAATAAAGAAAAGAAAATTCATTTAAAAAATATTGAATGCACTGTTTCGTAATTCTTCCAAGCCTTACCTCTCTTTCAGCTGAATACCAACCAGACTTGAACTTTTGTCAGCTTTTGCTTCTCATGATTTTCCTGGAATTAAATTAAAAGATATTAGTTTAGTCTCACCATTTCCTCTGTTTCTTCTTTTCTTTTAATATTTCTGATCAGGAATATTGTCTTGTCTATACCTAATCATTGGTGATTGAGATAAGAATGTTTGTGTAATGAACAATAAAGGAATCTTTCGTTTGCCTTTGAGTTCTTCATTGTAATTTATCATTGTGGTTTAGATTCTTTGAACTTGAAATTAGGAATTTGTTCTTTCTTTTATCAAGACTCATGGGTACCAAGTCCCACTGCATTCATAATGGCACAGTACTGCATCACTGTACACCATAAAAATCTTCATTATCACTCTGAAATTCATGAAGATTTATATGAAAATATATAATCTGAAATTTCATTATTGTTGCTGATATTTACTAAGCTTAGATAGTCTGGTACAATGCCACAATGATGGGCATTCAGAGAACATTGAACTCAGTAAAGAAGCATTGGTCTGTAAGACTAACTTGTGAAATATTGCTTTATATGTTAGGTACTGTGTTAACTCTTAGTTTCATAGACCTCTCTGTTCCACTGCTGATATTCATTCATAAACTGCTTGAATCCCCTCCTAGTAGTAAACAACTTCCGAATTGAGAGCATAGGAAACGGAGCTCTTCTGTGGCAAAAACAAAGTTTGTTGCACTTTCTGAAGAGCGCTTCCTGTTTACAATTACTGCTTGAGGTGTTTGTGCATTATTTTCAACAGAACAGAGCAGTCTATGGATGAAAATGGAAAGAGAAGATTGAGAGAGAAAAGATGGTAAGATGGGAAGAAAAGAGTATAGAGAGAGAGAGAAGAGATGGTGAAGATAGAAAGAGACAAATGTAAAAGAGAGGAGAAACAATAAAATAACAATAAATAAAAGAAAAAATGTTAGAGTGGAGAGAGAAGAGATGATGAAAATTAAAAGAGAAGGTGTGTAAGAGGGAGATAAGAGATGAAGATGGAAAGTGTGAAAGAGGGAGATGTTGATAAAAAGAAAGAGTCAGTGTGAGAGAAATAATGATAAAATATATTGTATGAGAGAGAGAGAGGGAGAGGCCTTAGTGTTTGATAGACAGAGAGAGAAAACAGATATCATCATTTATACAGGGTGTGTAAGATATTTGAGGACATATCATTACCAAGCTATTTCTTCCTTCAAACTAATGTATATGCCTTTATTTTTTCAGATACATCATAGCAGATTATAATTTAACTCAAGAAATGAAAAAAACACGCTGTTATTGTTGCCTTAAGTGCAAAACACAGCGATTTTGAAATTGAAAATGTTTTAATGTTGCCAGATCATTTGTTCATAAAGTTCGAAAGGAGTTGGAAGCCTCCGGCAGGGATGTTTCACCTGTAGCTAAGTGGAAAAGGCAGTCTCAACATTCTGACACTATCAGGACACCAGCGTTGTTGAGAGGGAGATCAATCAGCATCCCCACAATACCAAAGATTCACTGAAGGCTGCCATTGACATGATAATGTCAGAAATGAATAAGGGCCATTTGATTTTGGCATACCAATGCTTCCGGTCCTGCATTCAAGCATTGATGCTGAAGGCAGTTATATAGAATAAACTTGTAAAATAGCTATTTAAGAACATGTGTACTCATTTTCATGAAAATATACTTGTTTTTGCTCAGATATGTTTGTTTTTCAAAAAAATTAAATTTGTCCTCAAATACCCTACACACCCTGTATGAGCAAGAGTGCATTTATCTGTACAATATTAAGCATATATCTGTGTGTGTTTTTCGTATGAGGGTGGATGAATAAGTTTGACACATAGCTGAATTTTGTGCTGAAATTTTCACTTTATAAGATTTGATCTATGTGATTAATATTTACCACTGAATTAAATTGAAAAATAAAATATGTTGCGCAAAATAAATGCTTTTTTCATCATTAGGCTGTAGACATATTAATGTACCTACATTGAGTTTTCATCTTGCTATCATAATGAGATACTCAGCAGAATCTCATTATTGGCAAAGCATAAAACTTTGAAATAACTTCCAACAGTTTATCAGAAAATGATACAGATTTTATTTCATTCCGGAAATTAATTTTCAAGATCTGATAAACCTGTACTTAAAATTTGTTCATTTAACTTCTCTTCTTATCACAAATGATGTAATTTACTACTTTTTTTTCCTAACGTCTTTTATATCTTTAAATAGAGGGGAAAAAAACATGTAAGAATGAAATTAAAGTATAGACTTACGAAAATGATGACTTGTTTTGTTTCATAACTTTTTTCTTAACAATCACTTTTTTAACTAAGCTTTTAGATAAATAAAAGTTTTTTTTATTTAATAACATTTTTTTTGCTTTTATTATAAAACCTCAGTGATTTTACTAAAAATAAGGTATATATTCATTTATTGCAGAAGATATTTACAAAGCTTAGTTTAGTACAGCGAATGAGTAGTGGGCATTCAGTTAGGATCAAACTCATTGTACTAACAATGGTCTGTGAGACTAACTTCCTAACCATTCCTCTATGCCAAACCCTCTAGATATTTACTAAACTTAGCCTAGCACAGGAACAGAGTAGTGGGATACTCAGTAAGGATCAGACTCATTTTGCTAACAATAGTCTATGAGACTAGCTTACTAACCATCTATGACAAGCATTCTTTACCAGTTGCTATCACGATTGGCCTAGTGTTAGATCAGGAGTAGGCAACCTACGGCCTGCAGGCCTGATCCAGCCCGCAAATGGATTTAGACCGGCCCGAAAACAAACATTGGGATGCTATGCTTATGTTTTATGCTTTAAAGATTCTTTGTGTCTTTTAAATAGATTGAAAAGATGCCTCAATTGAAATACATTGTAACTAAATAAAGTTCTTTGATTACTAATTGGCATTCTTGCTTAAGCACAAATGATTATCTAACATGCTTTATTCAGTGTTTTAAGGCAAAATACAACTAGATGTACCTAAATGGATAATTCCCATATTTCAAGCTTTTTATGGCATTTATCTGTCCCACCAGACACTCCTTAATACCCAATCCAGCCTGCAGAAACAAAAAGGTTGCTGACCCCTGATCATAGGACTGAAAAGTCAGAGTGTGCATCATGATTGTTAGGTAAATGAAATTTATTTGAACAAAAAAGTGCCTCTTGCTTAGTAATTAGTTTTTTTTTTAATTTGCAATTAAGGCTTTAAAGTATCAATCACTTGATATCTGCTTTTCTTTGGTTGACAGTGTAGAGACAGGAGACTTTGGGAGTTGGTTGTATTCTTGTACAAGTTATTGTCATCTATCTGAAATTGGTGACTATGGCATTGATCTACATAAGTTATCTGTCTGCTAAGTGCAGCTGCTTAAGAAAAAGCATTTACTTCTTGAGTAGTGTTGAGATTGTCTAAACTTCTCCAATTCTGGTTAAATGATTCTCCATTCTCAATTTTGCCCAGCATTGCCAATTTAGATATGTTCTAGTGTGATAGTTATCATCAACTTTTTAAAATCTTCTCCATTGCTGCTAGGATTTTCAGGCAGAACATGCAACTGAAAATCACTAGATCTGAGTTTCAAACACAAAGCAGAGTGGGTTACTTGAGATGCATTACCACAATTTCATCTGCGTTTGAATGCAAGTTCATATACTGTATATACCGGACTATAAGACAAATGGTTTACAAGAGTATTTGAAGAACTGCAACTCCTGCATGCCCCATAACAAACGAAGATAAAAATGAAGAATTATCATTTTCTTATTATAATTTACCAAAAGTCTGTCTGTCTGTCCTTCCATCTGTATGTGACAGCCTACTGCAAAAACCACATAACATAAACCCATGAAATTTCCTGTGTGTACTACTAGGACCTCTTGGCAGGATTTTAGCAAATTAGTTTTTGAAAAGCACCCCAAATATATATTTTAGCGGGGTGATCGATTTACAATAAAATGTCATCTTGAAATGGACACATTTTTGTGCTCAACTTCTTTCAGCTGCTTTTTCCAGCAGCAGCAGTCAAGGAACGAGAAGGTACTTTGTATCTCTTTTAGAGAGGATGAGAGAGTAAGAGGGAGAACAGTCGTTAGTTTAGAAAGGAACTGAAAGAAAGAGAAAGATTTTTTCCGTGATCATAAATAAGAAACCTTTTATTTTTTTTTGAGATCGAAAAAAAAATATCTAAAAGTCATAAATTGATTTATGTTCTGTTAAGCTGTACACAGATAAATTTGAATCTTCCACCCCTTTGTTAGGTTGCTGTGCCACAATGACTGGGTTTGTCTGATTGTGGAGCCGATGTGCATGACCTTGGACTTCTCACCACTAATTCTGAGGCCAATCTTTGAGCCCTTGGTAGCCAGACTGATGGTCATCTGCTGGAGCTTACTGTCATCCTCTACCAGTAGTGCAGTTCAGATCGGTCAGCCGCCGACTCCTTCAGGCAATGCCATGTCCCGGATCTGTTAGTGTTCTTGTACAAAGTCTATGGCAGTGACTAAAAGGAATGCATCATTGCCTCACGCCAGAATCTATAGAATCTATTTATCTGTAGTAGAAAAGGACCCCAGGGCACAAAGTCTCTTTCACAGGACCTCTTCAGAGGGAAATTCTTTCAACACGATACCAGAAAATGCACTGTTTTCTCTTGAATCACTCTACACCAACAATGTTCTTCTGACCGCAGCCAAAAGCGAATTATTTTCACTCCTCATAATCAGCCACTTATATCATGCTAAGAAATGATTCAAGTGCCCGTATGTGAAGTGTCTGGTGCAGCAAACCATAAGCAGGGAGCCCAGATGTTCTAACAGCGCTGCCACACACAGTCTCTTTGGTTGTGGTTGGGCAGGGGTCTCCAGTTCGATCTTGTGGTCGGCACTGTCATCACACTATCAACTTCATTCACTCTTGAGCAGCTCTCCCACTATCTCATCTAACCCTGGAGCCTTATTAGTTTTCAGTTGTACAGTTTACTAATATAAATGAAACAGATACAGATATATTAATTAAAGTTCTACTAGTGGTACATCGCCAATATAAAGCAGTTTCATTCACAGTATACACTTGTTTGGGGCTGTGGCTGTTGTCATTCACAAGCTTAGCAAACTTGCGCACTTACTTGCTAGCACCTTTGTGGTTTGCACACCATTTTTTTCCACACACTTACACACAGAAATTCCATGACATTTCTTAAACCTTTGAAGCCATCCTTCACTGTAATTACACTTGTGGTCTAATTTAAGTTCTTTATGGTACAACTTCACATCCAACACCACTTGTGGCCACTCAGTGAAGTAGTGTGAGAGCTGCGAGAAATTCATGTGTTTGCCCATGATTTTGTCTGTATTAAATACCAGACTATAAGTTGCCGGAAGATCTGTGTACACGTACTAGCAGCAGAGAAGAATCCTTAGCTTGACTGAACTCTATACCCATCAACCATTGTCAAGATATGTTGATGGGAGAGTTGGAATCATGCCTTTCCCAAATGTGCAATGTGAATATACACGGCCTCATTTAAGCTTGGTTCATGGGTTCTGTTTTCTGAGTTGATTATCATTACACCACATTGAACCACCTACAAAACATAAACAGGTATATGAACCAAAATGTTTGCATTATAATTTAATTAATCTCTAATTGAATTTGGAATTTTCTGAGAAGTTAGGAGAGAAAAGAATATTGTTCCATAAATAATTTAAAGCTAGAATAATTAATTTTTCTGATTCTGAATATTTTGCTTAGAAATTTTTAATATTCCACATAGAAAATAATTACTTTTTCTCATAATGATGAAATTATTATAATTAGCCCTTTGATCTGATTAAATTACATTTTTAAATGTTAATTTCACAATTTACAACATTTTAATAAATCATACTTCAAACCTTTTTTAACCCACCAATTGATAGTAGAAATTGATTTGAATCTAAAACAATTGTTCATAACTTGACTCCAATTATTGTTATTGGATTCAAATTAAAATGATGCTTTAATTCAATGAAAAGAAAATCAGTTATGCTCATCTGAATATAGAAATATAACAACAGTTCATTCTAAACACTGGTAAGTTTCATGGAATTTTCTGGAAATTAAATATTAATGCATTGCCTGAAGTTCCGAGGAGAAGTCTTGTCATTATCTGGAGAATTATTTGGATGAGTATCCTCTACTTTGTTGTTTCGCTAATTATGTTCCAGTTGGTTGATTTTTCCATCGAGATCCAAATGACAAAGATGACTTGAACTTGCATCTCACACCTTTGGAGCCAATCTTTCATGCTAAGAATATTTTGAAAAGCAGGATGATTTAACCATCAAAAATGCATTGTATCATAAGGACTGATGTGACGGATCACCACTAAAGAAGCTAACATTTATTTTTATTTTCATACTGCAATGACTGTTTAAGTTTTAGTAAAAAACGATAATTTTATTTTATTTTTTTATGAAATCAAGTATGGTAAAACTTTTTGAATTAATTTTTGATTGCTATTTACCCTCATCTTAATTTTTAGTAGTTTAAAAAAAAAATCACAATGTGTAAAATGGTTTAATGAATAATAATAGCTTTTTTACTAAAACCAAGTTGAATTGTAATTAAAAAAAAAACAATTGAAAGTTAAGATGAAGGCTTACTTTGTCTAAATAAAAATAAAATAATCAAATAATCAATCGCTTTTTTTACTACACTGGCGTGCTGGCATTACTGAAATTGTGATTAAACAAACCAAAGATTAGGATGAATGTAAATAGTAGTCAATAATTAATAAAGATGGTTTACAATACTTGATTTAATAAAACTCAAACAGTCATTGCAGTACGAAAGTAAAAACAATGTTAGCTTCTTTAGCCGTGTTCGGTCAAATCAGTCCTTATGATATGATGCATTTTTGAAAGACTGTATTTTAAAAAGAAACAAGCATGAATGCTGCCAGATACAAATTAAGGTACTGATTTAGCATAAACTTACACGTGATACATACATAGATAACCAGCCTGCCCAACTTGAAAACTGAAGAAACCTATGTTGACATTTTTGGTTGATGGTTTCTAATAAGTAGAAATTCTTATGCCTTTCTCACTGAAGATAGGTATAACCGTGGTAGTAGTCTACTCACCAGAATTCCACAGAACTTGAGAAATTGAATTATGTCCTCCATAAAACTGCATAAATGAATAAAGATTACTATGACAAACGAGTAGATGCAATTATTCAGAGAATTATGGATAAAAGTAAAAAAAGAAAACCTTCTTTACAAAATATACTCATGAGACATTGCATATCAAATCACCCAGAGCTCCCCAGGCCACACTCTCAGATTCCCCTGAAAAAATCATAGGTGCTCCTATACCAAACTTTTGGGGAAAAAAACAAAATATTAGGTCTGTATCTGTAATAGTTTTGAAATTGAAAATCTTTGAAATTTTACTCAATTTTATGCATTTTGCTGAACGAGCTGTTCCATCCAAACTCTGACATGTACAGCTTTGAAACTTTGTGACTAGGGCTAACTTTTTCTGTAGGATTCAAAGATGTAAGCAGATTAGGTGGCTCTTATATACTTTTCCATACAAAGCTCTGGAAATGGACAAAAATCCAAAACGTAAAAAACAATACCCACTTTGAGTGCTTCTCACTCAAACAGTACCAAAGATAAAGCATTCATAGTTCTTTTCTTGTCATTTATAACATATCTGGTCATGTGTATCTAGTAACCATATATATTACTGTTATAGGAATGTCAGAATGAGTGTTTGAAATGTGCTCAAAATTGCCCATTTTCATGTCCTCATTCAACCATGTGGGCAGTTAACCAACACTTTCATATTTTTACCATGTATTCTTATGTATCCGAAGATGATCTGACAAGAATTTGGTATTCTTGCTGAGCTTCCTCATGGAGATATGACTTTTTAATGTATATGGGGTTACTGAAAAGTTCTCGGCTGAGAAACGATGTCAGTTCTTGGCCCAACCCACTTCCCAAAATCTGAGCATCATTTTGTTGCTGTAGCTGGAAAGAGTGTTCTTTTATATTGTAAAGTGCCAATTTACATCTTTGAATTCTACAGAAAAAGTTATACCTAGTCACAAAGTTTCAAAGCTGTACATGTTATATAAAGCTTTAAATGTTGGAGGTTGCACACTTACCCCAACTCTTCTCAGTCAACCATTTTGACATGTTAGTGATGAGATATTTTGGTAATGCCCAAAGAGAATCGGATTCATGCCTTCCCCTAGTGCATTAGTGGAAAGTGCACAAAAACAACCTCTTCTGGAATTCAAAATCAGTTTGTTGTTTTCTGTGCACCATTGGACACATCAACGTTTATATATGTTATGTATATATGTATAAATCAAATTGCAGTTCTGTATGTGTGCAAGTGTACGCTTGCCTGCCTCTCTTTTACATTCACTTACTTCACCCAACACCTCCACATGTATACTTGTTGTGTATATATGCATATTTAATATAAATCAATGTACAATTCTATATGTATATAAGTGAAAGCTTGACTGCCCCTCCTTTGCATTCAAAAGATGATTCTCTTGCCATCTGATCAATTGCACAATTATCTCTAGTTATCTCTATTTCCTGACAAGATGGCTGTTGTTGTTAACAAATTGACAGCTCAGCTGCATTAATGCCTGCCTCCCATCACACTCGCTGACTAAACTAGTTATTCTTGCCTTTCTTGTCCACTGATAGGACATCAGCGTGCAGAATGAAGTACAAATGCTTTGTTTGTCTGTCAGCCAGATTACATACTTCTAGCAAACTCTTGCTTCATTTCTTCTTCATTTTTCCCTTTCAAATGCAAACCAATAATTTATAAACTGTCTTGTGCAGTTGTGCTTTGGCCTAGAACAGTCAGCAACAAAATTGTTGTCCGGCCAAACTGTCCAGGAACTGAGAGTGGCCAATCTTTACTAATATTTTATTCAAGAATGTTGCTGACCTATAAAGCACCCTTTTTCCTCCCCAAAGAAAGTATTTGAATATGTTTAATGCACTGGTATGTTTTAGCTTTCGTATGACACAATGTCAAATAGAAGGAAATGGGAATAGGAAGATTGTGTTGCAAGTAAGGAGAGCCTGCCTGCCTGCCTGCCTGCCTGCCTGCCTAGAAAATCAACACTTTCTGGGTTTTACTGCGCTCGAACACTAACCTTTGGCACATGTGGGAAATATGTACCTATCAAAGTTGTTATACCTTGTTGCAGTTAGTCATCTGATAAGTCTTATGTTTGTATCAATTTCTTAATTCATCTAGAAACCTAGTCAGCTGTGGTTAGCGGCTAGTTTAATGACATGACAGGTTGTTGAACTCAATCTAGCCATACGTAATAGTCAGTTTATCCAGTCCTGGTATTGGTTATCCTTCTTTATGTATACCAGCCCACTTTTACCCTGACAGCCCACCAGCATACCTGCATGCCAGTCTAGTTTTAGCTGAACAGTCTGCTAGCACACCAGTATATTTTTTGTGTATATGTACTCCAGCTCGCCAATCTATTTTTTGTTTAGCCAGATGAAGTAGACATTTGAAAATCGATATTTAAGGCTGATACTTTTTTGATATTTCGATAATTTTATTCAACATTTTGGTTTCCTTATTCAATATTTAAAATAAACATAGAAATAATTTTCTTTTCCCCTTTTTTGTGGTTGGCTCCTTTTCGCTTGTTGCTTGTTCATCTGAATAACTAGCAAGTCTGCAATTTTACTAGTAATTTAAAAATTTTTAAGCAAAAATAGTTAAAACTAGCATTCCAAGGGAAATTATGAATCACCACCACCTATATACACTTCTTTTTACCTCATTAATTAAACATTAAGCAGTGAATACAAAAAAGTCCAAATTTGTTGTGGGCAGCTGTTATTAATTAGTTCATTTTAACATTATATTAAAATAATTTCTTAGCATCCTTATAAGAGCTTCAAAATTGTCAGAATTAGGACCAAAGATTAAAAAATCCCCAAATCCCCAAAATATTGAAACAAGATTGAACATTGAAAAGTGATGTACAAAAATCAGAAATCTTTGGTCCAAATTCTGTCAATTTGGAAGGCCTATAAGGATGTTAAAATAAACTTTTCTAAATGTATCGAATACTTTTTGCACTCACTGTATATATCTCAGGAGTTTTTAACAGGTTAGCCCATTGATTTCTACATAGAATTACCATATAAAAAATGAGTAGCCTTTATGTATAATATATATACAAGAGTACTACACATAATGGCTACTCACCAACAATTGTATTTGGTACTTTGCCAATCTATTGAATGGGGAGTGACAGCTTGTCAAGAAAATCAACTTTTGAAATCCTGGCATGAAACTGAAACCAGGCTGAAACACTGACCTCTGGTCGCAGTGGGAAATACCATTTCACCTACAAAGCAGGTATGTTTGGATTACAATTTTTTGTTCTTTGCCAACCATAAAATAGCTCTAACCAGAAGAGGCATTTCGGTTTTGTTGTCTTTTCAAAGTGTTCTGATGATGACATTTATAGATGTTGAAATGAGTTTGTTATACACAAAATGAGTTTGTTATACACAAAATGAGTTTGTTACTTTTAGAAATGTCCAAGTTCTTGAAATCAAACATGAGCTTTGGATGGAAGATAGGAATGATTCTTTTGTATTGAATTTACTGATTCCCCAAAGTAATTTGATATTGTAGCACACCCGGCTCTTAATGCTGAATTTTGTGTGAGAAGTGTGGCATCTCCATTGAGTTAGGCTCAGTTGTGACATTTTATTTCCAATGCTCTTCTTCCATCTCTTTCTTTTGTTAGACTTCATGTCTCACTTTCCTTTGTCCTTTCTTTCACTTACTTTTTGCTCTCTCTTTTTTCTTTTTTCTCTTTCATTTGCTTTTTCTTTCTCTATCTCTCTCTAGTTTGCTTTCTCTCATTTCTTTCTTTCATTTGCCCTTTCTTTCACTCACTCTTTCTTTCTTTCTCAATTCACTTTGCCCTTTATTTTGCTCAATCATTTTCTTTCTTTCAATCTTTCTTCCTTTCTTCCATTTGCTTTCTCTTCCACTCTTTGCTATCTCTCCCCTTTTTTTGCTTTTTTTCTCACTTACTGTCTCTCATACTCTCTTTCTTTCTCTCTCCCCCTCTTCGTTCCTCAGTTCACATTGTCCTCGTTCATTAATTTACTTTTCTCACCCTTCACCTCACTCTCTCTTCTTTACTTTTATTTATTTCCTTGTAAGTTTTCTCCCTCCAGGGTTGGACCTAGGGTCCATAGCGCCCAGGGCAAGCTGAGCTTGCTGTCTGTCATGAGACTTGTTTTTCTTAGTTTTGCCATTACAGAATGTATTTAACTGTCAGATATTCCAGAAAAATCTGGCTTTACATCAGAGAATTTTCTTATTTTGACTTTTTAATCTGTTTAATTTATCCATTTTCCCATTTGAACTTAGAAAGTCCAACTGTCTCAGCCACATGACCATGCCAACTAGCACTTGGTGCGCTGGGCGACTGTCTCTCTTGGATTCTCTCTCTCTATCTC
>VCCN01000724.1:9756988-9767088 GCA_006491835.1 Architeuthis dux | reverse complement strand
TTGAATGTTATTCTTTAATTCTATGTTTTATTTAATTTTCTGATTTTTAATTTTTTTATATTTTTCATTTTGTGTCACTTTTTGGGTGTGGCACCATAATGATCACTTCATCAGAGGGTGTTTTGTTCCCATAAACAAAAAAGATTTCAGAAAACTTGCAACTGAAAATATTTAACATACAGAAAGGTTGTTTTGATATCTAAAATATTTTTGGGGGTGCCCTATAAAGGGTTAATGGTGTTAAAGATCAGCCCCCTCACCATTGCATGGCCATAAGTTCTCTACAAGGCGGGAGTAGTAGAACACTTTGTGAGATTGAGTTCCCTATTGCCATTGAGGATAAGTCGACAGTGGAAATGAAAGGTTCCTTAATTCTCTTCATACTTTGCAGAATTCAGTTCCTGTTAGGATTAAAACCCCAGAGAATATATATACTTCTGTAGCTTATGTCCCTACTAAACAAGGATCATTGGGAAATCATGTGTGTTTGTATGGGTGCGTGTGTGTGGAGGAGAGAATAAGAGACGTCCCCTCTCTCTCTTTCACTTGCAAATGTTTCTCTTTTTCTCTCTCACTACTTTTCACTTATTTTTCCTGTTCCTCTTTCTCTCTCTTTCCTATACATATAAACATATACACAGTTTCTCTCTTTATCTCTTTCTCCATCTTATTCACTTATATTCTCACCTTTTCCTTTTTATGAGCATCTCTCTCTCTCTCTCTCTCTCTCTCTCTCTCATGCATGCTCTCTGTGTATCTGTCTTTGATTCATACTCCTCTCTTTAAACTGGATGATAGATGAGAAGAATTCAGAGAAATGCATTTTCTTCCTTATATTCCATGATGTAATTAAATGTTCATAATGGAACCATTAATTATTTAAATATATCAGTCAGATTATATTCTGACTGGTTAAATAAAATTACATGAACTAACATAACACATTGATAAAATACACATCTAAAATAACTACTATTACTTCAGAAGGAGCTGTTTATTATAATCACAGAAGATGTTATCAAATTATTATTGTTATCAAAATCAGTTGGTCCCAAACACTTTATTTAAAATAAATAAAATTCTTCTTAATTTCATATTAACTTTTTATAAAATAAACTTATTTATAACAATGATTTTAATAACATAACATTGAATTTATTACAATGAATGTAAATTTAAAATAATGAAAGTAAATTGTTCCAATTTTTATATTAATTGCTTATTGTTATCAGCCTGTTGTTATATAAAAGACCTTGTCCCAAAGTGATCGCAATAAATGGCTTCCTCTGTATTATAAAAATAAACTACTATTAACTTTATAATTATACAACTCCTTCACGTTTGAGAATATCACCCTAATATTATCTCTTCTTACCGTTAATACCATTGTAATAACTACTCTAACCATCTGTTTCTACTACTGCTTTTATTATCTCAAGACTACTACTTTTACCTCTATCACTGCTACTCCCATAATTATTTTTACTATTGCCACCAATATTACTGCTACTACCTCTCCTGTATTGCTTTGACTATTACCACCCTTTTTCCAACACTACTGTAACTGACTGTGCTCTTAGAATAACAACCACCAATTCTCCTCCTACTACTACCAATGCCACCCTAGTACCATGCTGCTCTTATGGTCACACTCAGTGGTATTGAACTAGGCTAATGACTGACAGGACTTGCTCTCCCTGTTTATTGCCTAGTTAGTGGGGCTCAGTTGCACCTTCAACCCTATGCATAAAATCTCTGATTTCAAAATAAGAACAGTAAGTATAAAGATAAAGCTCCCTTGTTTTAAAATAAGTTGTATCAATTCAAAGATGGCTGAAACAGCAGCTGTTGCATATTGTTAATTTTGCAGGGTCAGAGATTTGTGATGATGCCTGGTGGTAGATTATTCTCCACAATAGGTTTACTTTATTTACTAAGCTTTGCTTAGTCTGGCATAAGGCCACAAACTGTTTATAGTACTTGGTGTTCCTAAGCAGTCACCTATTTAAGTACTGACTAGATTTGAAGCTGCTTAACTATGGTGATCAGGTGAGAACTAGTGTTTTCAGCATGATTTAACCATTAGTCGCTTCGATAAGTTTATATAGTTCTCTCTTTCAGAGCCATTTAAGAGATACCTATGTTAGCTACATCAAAATTAAATCAATGATAGATGGTAGGGTATTTTACTGTGAATTAATCCTGGAATAGATTCTGTACAAACGGAGTGTACTGATCTTTCATCTCCAATACCTCCAAAAATTAAGTGATTGGTATCAAGAAGGATATCTGGGGAGAAAAGATCTTTTGTTTCAATGAAACATAACAATCAAGTAGTTTGTATCAAAAGGCAGTTGGCGGTAAAATAACAGGAAGGATATCTGTCTGTAAAATATATCCTGCAATTGGTATAAACAGTGAGTCTTTAACATCTTCAAGAACAATCAGTTGGTATCAAGAAGGATATCTGTCTGCAAAATATATCCTGCAATTTATCCAGTATGAATAGAAAGATATGATGCTAGAAATAAAACTGATTGGAATGAACTGATATTGAGATTGGGCAATTTGCCCCAGGATATATTGAGTATTAGTACTGGGTGTATCTGTGGGAGTCTTTTCAAAAATAGGTCATTACATCTTTGTAATCGGATCAATAACTTCCAATTGTAGATATTCCAAATTCTGAAATGGCTGCAAACCTGAATTTTGCCCAGTCAGTCATTTCTGTGCATCAGAATGTTTTTATTTTTTAAATAAGGTTAAAATAGTACCTTCAGTAATTTTGAGAAGTCATTACAAAATCTAAGAGTTGTTTAGCCTACTGAACTCTTTTTGCTGTTACCACATTCCAGCCAATCGATTCTACAGCCTTTTTCAAGTGTACGATGCATATGGAAAAAGAAGGTGGGGGTCTCTTTTATTTTTCAGTAGTTCAAACCAAAAAAATTGTTTTTTCTGGTTTGCACTAAGGATACACAAGGCCAGATTTGTATGAGAATGTTTTTTTAGCTTGAATTACTACATGCAGTACTCTCAAGATACACAAATTCAGAAAATGTTCAAGTATGCATTAAAATGGCCAACACCAGCAAAATCATTTAAATACTTACTTTAGCTATTTCAAAAATAGTATTTACGGTGACACTTTCTCATATCCTTAAGTGAATGTTTGTGTGTATATACTATTGTGACAGACAATATTTTGTCTTGGTAAATATTGTGCATAAATAGATGGATATCAGAATCAAAGGTTTATTTACATTAATCAGTATTCTAAAGATGCAATCCTACCAACTAAACATAGATGAAATGTACTTAACAGTATTTATATATTTGATTTTACAACCTTTCTTCATAAAGGGTATCTTTAATGTTGGACATTCAAAGAGTTTATGAGTGAAAAATGAAGATAGTGAAAAGTATCAGTAGCTCATAATAAAACATTATCACAGCTAATGAGATCATGGTTTGTTTATCTTCATTCTTCATTGTTTAAAATTGTCTTATGGCTAATATAGCTCTGTGGATGATCATTTCACTGCTATAAAATGTGTCAGTCATCATTTCAGAGATGGAATTTTTCCATTTTGAAATCCTATGTTCTATCAGTGTTTCCTAAACAGGATTTTTTGCGGCTAATTCAGAAAATACTAAACAATTGCATTGACATTCATGAGGTTAGGGTAGTTAGGTAAAAGCAATAGTGAATCGTGTAATTTAAATTCATAAAAATGTTCAAGAATCTGCAGTCATTTATATGCAACTACTATGGACCGAGAATGTTTGGCTCAACAATTCAGAATGTAAGCCTTGTCTATTGACCATTGGAACAGTGAAGTTCAACACTAGATGGACAGATTGATTTGCAATATGCCACTTAGATGTTGTTTCCAATCATTGTGGCTGTGCATTAGCTTATTGAATTATGATTTTCTGGAATTATTAAAATTTTCAAATATCCCCATGAGACTGTGGCATATACTTTGGGAATCACTGTGATACATAGTTTCATTTTTGCTTGATCTTTAAAAAATGAAAATATCTTTAAAATGTACATTCATCACAATGACTGAGGCAGTCCATAGAGATGAACTTGCAAAGATTGTAAGCCTATATTCCACTATGGGTATATCTTTCTATTTTCTTTTGGTAAGGGGAAGTGGCAGTAAACTTGAAACATTTGAGTCATGTGATGTCCTCTGCTAATAATTCAAACAAGTCAGCAGTATGTTTGCTAACATAGTCTCAAAACATATATTTGTTTTATAAACGTTGCAGAAAATAACAGTTTTATTTTAATTCTATTTCTTTTCTTCATTTTGTTTATTTTTCTTAACCCATTGTACCCGGAAGAAAACTATGTGGTTTTGGATTTCCCCATTTTATGGCAACAGGGTTCAAGGGAAACAACTGAAGTTATGTTTGTTGAACAGAAACCACATCAAATTTTAAGCAATCATGACTACAAATCACTTTTCCTTCTCTCAGTAGCCACAATACAGAGAAATGGAAAGTACAACATCAGTTACCATCGGTTACAATGGGTTGAATTATTTATTGTATTATATTTTTCATCGGTAATGTGTAAAGATATTTACTTAAAACCCTCAACTTTTTCCAGATTCACATCATCAGTTTCCCTGCTATATAGAAGCATCCCTACGTACCTTCACTGTTAAGAAATGTAAGTATTTTAAAAATTCAGAGCTATAATGTGTTGAGGTCACAAAAGGTTTTCAAGCTTTAGCATGGGCTTCTATGGGTAGTGGTTATGAAAGTAGGGGTAATGATAACTGCTGTCTTGTGGCTGAGGTAGTTGTGTATTTCCTACTGGTATCGAAGGTCAGTGTTAAAGCCCAGGCACACATTTGGATTTTGAATGCTGATTTTCAAAGCAAGCAGGTCCTCTCCACTTGGAAGATAGGTGCAACATAATCTTTCAATCCCATTTCTCCTAATTGGCCTTGTGCCGTACTAAGTTAAGTCTTAATAAATATTTATAATAATAATAATGATTGTATTTATTCATCTCTGTAGTAAGACAAATATTTCCAAGTTTTGTAATAACGTTTAATTAGTCACATGAAGTCATTATATACAATGCTTAATCTGAACTGTTAATTAAAAGAAATCCATCTTTTTTTCTTCATAGTAGCAGAATTTCCTATCAAACTGTTTATATATATATATATAGAGAGAATTGTACTGTAAAAGTTGAGTATAGTGTATATAAGGAATTTGATTGGTTATATGTTTTTTCTGTACATGTTTCAAACAGTTTTCATCATCGGCGGATATAAATCGAAGTCAGTTTTTTAACATTGATACAGTGTTGGTGAAATGTTTCCAAGCATAGCGGGGACTACTATTTGTAGCTAACCCATGTTGTCAGTGTTGAATCTTTTGAAGAATTCTTTGCTGACCCAAAATCTGGTAGTGGTCTGTGGATTCTAGGTAATTCTAGGTCAATAAGAGGTCAGAGTGTCCATTTGATTGGTATGTGAGGTGGGAAGGGGTGAGGTGAGTTGTTGGGGGTGTTAATATTATATATACACAATATTCCACACTCTCCTCAGTATTTTAAATGATTTTAGTAATACTGCTGTCTGGCTGGTTTCAGTTCTTCCCTAGATTTACTTTTCTTCCAACGCTCTGCAAGGCTCATCAGCCTGTTCTAAGCACTCCAATAAATACATCTTCCACCTTCATTTTCCAGGGTTTTTTTTCAGTTCTCTGGCAACGGCTGTTTTTCTAGCTTTTCACTTTCTTTCAATTTTACTTTGTGGCCTGCTGGAACAGTGACATCAAGTATAAGGCACATTTTCTTGTTCATGATGATTAGATCTGATTACCTGGCCTGGATTGGTTGGTTGATTGGTTTGAATTTCAGTCTCATAGAATTTTTGTTTTTTCATTCTCTCAGACAGATTCTGATTTGTGTATATACTATGAGTTTGCATGGTCAAATCCCAGTCATTTGCACAATTCCCAGTGGATCACTTTCTTTATTCAGACATGAAATCCTAATATTTTGGTTTTGTGAAATATGTGACTAAATTATTCCACTTTTATCCAGCAGATTTCATATTTTCCCTTCATTATAACCCTGATTTGCATCTATCTTTGTCTTCACTTGATATATTTTGACAGTGCCAGTTACTTATTGAACTTTTCTTTGTAGTTTTTCTTTATAACATTTGTACTGGTCAGAATTTGCATTTTTCAAAAGAAAAGAGAAGCCATTTGGCTTCTTTGATATATTTTACTTTCTCCAAGTGCTACCATTAAACAGAAAAATAGATAAACAAGAACCATAAGTTCAACAATGCGTCAACCATCAGTGGTAGTAGTAGCAAGAGGAAGAGGAAGATGGTTCACCTGATGGTCTGGACCAAGTTTCATATCAATCCAACATGATACGACTGAGAAAATTGATATTTAGTATCACTAGTTGTGGTAGTAGTAGTAGTAGTAGTAGTACGAGGGCAAGGAGGAGGAGATAGACAAAGATGAGGATGATCTGCCCAAAGGTCTGGTCTAAGTTCATATCAATCCAACATGATATGGCTGGTTTGGTTAATAATATTTAACATATTAGGGACCAACTGACTGACTGACTGACTGACTGACTGACTGACTGACTGAAAAGTGTCTTATACAGATGCGGAAGAAAGATATAAAACAGGTCTGGTTGGTCATGTAATGGTTTCTATTGAATGATTTACATCTTTTGGCAGCATGTTGTATTCGGGATGATCAATTAAAGAATTTTAAAAAAGTAGTAATCAATGAATAAGTTACTTCTCTCGCCTTTAGTTGGGCAGTGATCACTGAATTTTCAAAAAAACAAGTGGACACAAACTAGTGATCAATTTAGCATAAACTTATATTGCACATTGAAACTCCCATAAAAACCTATTTCGGGAAGGTGGAGATTTCAAAAACAAAAACAAGCATTTTTTTCTAGACATAATAAGGAGTAAATGTTTAAACTTTCAGCCCTCTAGTTCCATTGATATGGACAGTATACGTGATAATTGCATAGCTAGACCAACTTGAAAACTGAAAGAAACCTATGTTGACAGTTTTGGTTGAACAGTTCTAATTGATAGTTAATAGAATTAGTGAGTAAAGAGATGAAAAAGTGACTGATATCACCCAAGTGAGCAAGCCGATGAATGAAGCAGCAAAAAATTTAAACGTCAAGAAGGATTAAATGAGTAAAACAATGAATGAAAAACTAAATAATGTATCAATGAACGAAGGAGTAAATAAATGAATGAGCAAGCCAAAAATTTAATAAACAAATAGATGAATGAATAAACAAATGAATTTGGAATGAGCGAATATGGGGTGAATAATCAAATCAAAAATGAATGAATGGCTTCACAAACAAGTCATGAATGAATGAATTAGTTCTTGAATGATTCAGGAATTGAATTACTGAACAAATGAAGATGTTCACATTCTGGAATGTACTTGGGTCATGTCCAACTTGAGAAGATTATTGATCCGCTCTTTTTCAATGCTCTGGTAGAAGATAGCTGACTCTAAAAAAAAGAGAATGACTTCCCAGGTGTCGACTTGCATCCTATACCTCATCTTTGTACAAAGAAGGCAACCTGATTTGACTGACACTAAACATGAAGATTATTGTTTGCTGTTTTTTACAAATCTTCCTAAAAGCCTCCTTCTTTTTTCTTATTGCTTCCTCCATTTAGTTATCCAGTGGAAAAATGTCAAGCAATTATCTGGTTATCATTCCACTTATTTGGATGAATATTCTCTGTTGGTTTCATTCTTTGTTGGTTACATCACTTTTTCAGTCGATGCATATTGGTATTTATTTATGTATGTATTTATAAATCAACCATTTGTCCTCATTATGGTGTACAGATACACAGAGTAATGAAATATAAAAAAAACCCCACAGATCTTGCATGAAAGTTTTTCTGAAGAGCATAATCCCTAGTTGTAAATTTTATGCCAATCCAAGAAATAATAACTGTAATCTTTTGATCACTCACAAAGAATGGTTTAAATGGTGAATGGTACAGAACCTCTCAACAAATCCAGTGTGCACTGATAAGAGGAACAAAACAGGAATCACTTAGCCTGAACAGTGGGAGTCAAACGTGGGAATTCTCGTGCCCCAAAAACCGTAAAACCGATCTGGGTATACGATTAATAGTTCTTCTGACAGCTTGGGCTTAAATTACCCAACCGGCTTTTTTTAGTACACATTTTTGATTAACAATTTCTTTATTATTAATTTTTTATGACTACAATTTATCTTCAGCTTAATTTTTGTAGTTACTTTTTATCGCAACTTTATTCAGTCCATCTTCCTTTGGCAGTGAGTAAACAGCGTTGATCTAAAATAAAGAAAAGGTTTTGGGTGAGACTCATACTCACTTGGGTGGGGGCTAGGTTTACACCCTACTGCTCTATCGATTAAGCTACTGAAGCCAACTAGCAAGCAGAAGCTTGAATCAAACCTTTAAATTTTGATCCTCATTGGGCGCCACACTTGGCTTTGTGCCAGACTAAGCTAAGCTTTGTAAATATCTTCGGTACCTTCCCTTGGACGATGGTTAGTAAGTTAGTCATGCAGATCATTACTGGTATTGCTATTTTGATCCTCATTGGGTGCCCCACTATTGTAGCCTTATGCCAGATTAATCTAAGTTTAATATTGAGTAAGGCCTTGTAGAAAACAAAAGGGGGTGGGGAAAAAAAACACTGATACAGTTCGATGCAAGAAGTCAAATGGAGCTTTTCTTTTTTTTCCTCATCTGGGCCACTGGAATTTCCTGCTGGTCTTCAAATGATGGCATGCGCATGCTCAGAGCCTTTTCCAATGCGGAAGTCAAATTTCATTTTCTCCGCTACAGGCCTACACCATTTTATACTTTTTTTGCCTGCTGCAGTCGATACTGGTATACTTTTCCAGAAGGTGAGTTGTTAAGTAATGTGTGGGTGAGTGTCTTGTCTGCTTGACCATCATGGGCATGGCAGGGAATGGTAGTTTAGAGAAGGTGACCATTTGTCATAGTTAGTCCACACCAGCACACCATCCATAGCTGAATTTTTGTGAATAATAAAATGGTTCTGATGTTCCCTCTGGGATTATATAGGCTTCTCAGTGTTGCCAACCGTCTTGGGAGTAAACATCCTATGCCGACAACAGTTAAATGACCCTCCCTGTCTTGCTTCATCAGAAGGTGTTCTGTATTATTAACAGTTGCTGAAGCACAGATTATCTCACTTTCATTGATATTCATAGAAACATTCCTTTCAAACCAGATCCTTTGGTCTGCATTTTGGAACTTTGCCACTGATTATTTCCCAGTGAATCTCTGCTAAATCTTTCACCATTTCATTTGTAATTTGAAGAATGGGTTCTTACAATATCCAGTTTACTGATTCCTTTTTACCATGTTATGATTGATCTATGCCAAGGTTAACTAAGGAGATAACAGATTTTTGTTGCTACTACCTGTTCAGGTAAGGTATTCATGGGAGAGTGGTTTGACTGTCACTCACTCAGTCTTTTCGTGATCAACAATCACCACATGCCAGTGAGGAGACATTTTGTTTCAATATATGGTGATATGATGGAGTGCGGGAAGAAGTTGATTCATACCTCTCCTAAGGGTGTTAGTGAACCTGAATTTGAAATCAGCAGTTACCCTACTCTGTACTTCCATCATTGTTTTTGTGGGTCACGGGTACGGGTTTTCTCATCATCCTGCTACTACAAGATCGAAGTTGAGTTCCAATACAAGATGAAGGACAAGCAGTCATGCAAGATCATCAAAATATAATAAATATAATAAAATCAACAACATTAAAAACTCAACATTTCCCTAGAGGCAAAATTACTGCTGGGAAAAGGTCAGTGTCAGAATTTCCAAACAATAATAAACTAGAATACTTAGAATTCATAAATTTTACAATGAATTAGAGTAATTGATTGTTGCAGTGGAAAAGACTAGATGCCCACTAATTGGTTTTGATTTTATTTATTTGACATTTTATAATCTATAATATTGTAAATTTTGCCTATGATGTGTTTTATATATATATATATATAT
>VCCN01000724.1:9668528-9681215 GCA_006491835.1 Architeuthis dux | reverse complement strand
TGATTCAAAGGGAATTATTTATTACAAATTGCTGGAACCTGGGAAAACTGTCACTGTGCAATACTATGGTGAGTAATTGGCCTATTTGAATGATGCTTTGGTGCAGAAAATACCTTTTTCTGAGCAATGAAGTCAACTAATATTTTTTCTGCATGACAATGCCCATCCCCATCCTGCAAATGTGACACAACAAACAATCATGGAGCTGGGATGGGAAGTTGTTTCACTTGCAACATATGCTTCTGATATATGTGCAGCCTTTAGTTCATTTTGTCTGCAGTTGCTATAATGTGAGGAAAGGTTGTAATAAACCATTAAACTGCATGGACTGGACACCATTTGTTTCCCATTAACATATTTGTATCCAATTGATACTGTGATAAAAACATTCCGGTTCCTTGAACCTTAATACTTGTCCTCAACTATTAATCAATTACAACAACTTCAACTTTACTCTCCAAATTGAGCTCTACTTCTGACAGACGGGAGGTAACATCACAGTAGTAGTGAGAGTAGACTTCATTCAACTGTCCAACCGCTTCAGACCTGCTACTTTCAGACTATCACTTGTTTTGCAACACTCCTTGTTTGGTCAACATCTCTAATAAATTAAAGATATTGAAATATTCCTCAAAAGTATTCATTGAATCAAAACATAATTGTTATTTGTTGATGAAATACACAATTTATCTGTAAGGCTGTGCAAGATCATAGAAAGCTAATGAAAATACTTTGATGACTGAATAATGATGCTATGATTTTATATGAATAAAAGATTTGGTTAAAAAATGCTGTAAGTATTTTCTGCAACCTAATAATTTAACCAATAAGAGTTTGTATGAAAGTAAATAGTAAAAAACATCAGCCAGAAATTTGCAACACAACATTGGGAATGAATACATTATTATTTGCAGTTAGGTAGGGATTCTTCATGGCCACTGCCAAGCCTTATAGATACCATGAAGAAGCCAGAATGGCACCCTGACAGTCTCCAAGATCATGGGTCCAACCAACTAGCATTTTAGAACTAACATAAATACTCATAGAAAATTGATTCCTGAAAAATCCAAGCCCTCTAATTTTGCCCCCAAAATATTTAAATAATCTCCTCAACTATATATATATACTATTATTTCTTTAATTTTCTTTTTTCATCACTAATCTTTATGATACAAAAATCTTTTACTATATCATCATGGAAGAAAAAAGGAATTGAACAAATCATCAAATTTCAATGTGTGAATTAGAAAATTGACTGGAAACGTCTTTCAATAATTGCCTGGAGAAAGCGTATAATGTCAAAACGACTATAAAAAAAGAATTCAAACTTTTTATTTCTTGCTTAACTGCCATCGACGAAAAGTTAAATGAGATTGAGAAATCCCAATCCTTTCTCTCCAAGCAATACGAGGCTTTCAGAACTCAAGTTGGCTCCTTAATGGCTGAAAATACTTGGATCAAGACGCAAAATGAAAAACTGGCATCCTGTATTCGTCAGCTTGAGAACAAAAAGCAGCTCACATCTTAGGCTATAGATAATCTCGAACAATATGGCAGATGTAGCATGATTGAAATGAGTGGCATCCCAAGGAAAGATAGGGAAGACTGCGAAAAGACTGGCCTCGCAAAATAAATGTGGACTTGGAACCACAAGACATTGATGTGTGCCACTGAATCTCCCTGAAGTCAGATGCTCCGATTATTGTGAAATGTCATTCTAGGAAAAAGTCTTAAAAAAATGCAATTTTTCTGACTTTGGATTCCATTACAAGATCAAAATACTGGAAAGATCTTTATCAATAAAAGTCCTAACAGCAGAAACAAAAACCTTCTTGATTTGATCAAGTCGAAAAAAAGAGAAGTATCAAGTATGAGTGGACAAGAAATGGTTCCATTTTTCTATGCAAAGGTGATAACTCAGCTATCAAGAGGATTAACTTTGTAGAAGATATTAATAGACCCCCCCCACAAACACACACACCGAGTAAGATTTAGTATACTATATGCTTTTTTTCCAAATTTTGCTTTTTTTAAGAACGTTATCATATTTAATCTACCCACCACATCCCTATGAATAACGATACTTGCTGTCCAAAGTCTTCAAAAATTGTCTTCGACAATCAAAATTCCATTTGTTGCGATAATTGCAATTTTTGGTTTCACCTAAAGTGTTCAAGTCTAACAAAAGCTGGTTTTATCACTCTATCTAACAACGTTGATAGCAATTGGTTCTGTCCCCATGTATCTTTCCATTCCATAGTTTATCACTCTATCTAACAATAGCAATTGGTTCTGTCCCCATGTATCTTTCCTTTCCATAGTTTATCACTCTATCTAACGATAGCAATTGGTTCTGTCCCCATGTATTTTTCCATTCCATAGTTTATCACTCTATCTAACGATAGCAATTGGTTCTGTCCCCATGTATCTTTCCATTCCATAGTTTATCACTCTGTCTAACAATAGCAATTGGTTCTGTCCCCATATATTTTTCCATTCCATAGTTTATCACTCTATCTAATGATAGCAATTGGTTCTGTCCCCATGTAGTTTTCCTTTCCATAGTTTATCACTCTATCTAACGATAGCAATTGGTTCTGTCCCCATGTATCTTTCCATTCCATAGTGTATCACTCTATCTAACGATAGCAATTGGTTCTGTCCCCATGTATCTTTCCATTCCATAGTGTATCACTATCTAACGATAGCAATTGGTTCTGCCCCCATGTAGTTTTCCTTTCCATAGTTTATCAAATGACAAACTCAAGAAGGAATCTAGCATAACTTCCACATTATTATTTGAATCATATGAGTCATAAAAAAGATATAACAAAATCTGTTCAGTTTGTATAAAGAAAATACATGTTACCAAAAATGCAATACTGTGCTGAAACTATAGACACCTTCTGCATAAAAAATGTGCTAAACAAAGCAATTTTTCAACTTCATCATCTGATGAACTGGCAGTGTAAACACTGCCGGGTTAATCTTTTATCCTTATTTCCATTCTTTTCTGTGCCAATGAAGATTTAATTACCTTATCCGTTAATTCAAATTTTTCATGTAAATGTAATTCCACAGCTGTACCTTTGACTAACTTCAATCAACTTGACATCTTTGAAACTTTTCAATTAATGCTCAAAGACATGCTTTACAAAAATGATATACACTCCAACATCACTAATCACTAAAAACTTTGATAGGCTTAAACTCCTACTTAGTAACCTGGATCATAAGTTTGATATAATTGCGCTATCTGAAACATGGCACACAACAAAAACTGATGGTTATGTAAAACAACTTAAAACATAAGTACAGCGGGGGTTAGAGGTAGTAGTCATTGCGGTGGTCATGGTTTTTTTTCATTTCTGATCATTTATCCGACTTCCTTTTTGGGAATCTTCAATAAGAAAATGTGCAACAGGGGGAGATAGTATCAGTAGTGGACTTAACCGTGTTAACAACCAGCATAACAGAGAGAAGAAAAGGCAAAAAAAATCAACCTTACCTTGAAAAATAGTTGTTCTTCAATACTTTGTAAGGCTTCTCTTTAAAATGAATTGCAACTTTGTTGACATTCGGCGCCGAACTTGAAACCACAGTCTTGTAACAGGTGTAATAATTTAAGAGTAAAAATTACTCAATTTGAAATGTTACAATTACTTGTACCTATGTTCAAGCAGGGTGTAGAGTGTAATAATATGAAGAGTAACCTCTTTACATGGGATCATAATTAGGTCCTTGGATTTCAGAAAGGTTCTTTTCTCACAGTTCTTTCTCGTTCAACGATATGTAACAGAGATTTTTTTTGTCTGAAGAGAGGAGGCCTTTTAACACTTGTGGTTGACCAGTCTCCCATTCTGATAGGCTGAACATAAAATTTGCATGAGAAAAGGGAAGTACCTCTCCCATAAACTTAATTATAAATCCATTAGATTTTTTGTTTTTTCGATCTAACAAGGTTTAATTTTTTTCCCCTCCTCTTTGAGCCAGAAGAGAAAATTAAAGGTTAGTACACTTTTTTCTGATAATCCCAACTGTGAATTTGATCTAATTGATAAAATTTCAGACCATATGCCAAATCTCGTTTTCTTTAATGAATTTACAAAAATTCCATTTCAAGATTATAGGAGTTTCAGTATTAATGAATACATATCAGAGATAGAGCAAATTGATTTTAGGGAAATCGATGACTGTGACAGTGATCTCGATAGCAAGCCTGAAAGGTTTCAATCAAAACTTGTAGCTGTCATGAATAAATATGCACCTTTAAAACCTATTAGTAAAAACAATGCAGGCAACAGGTAAAACCTTGGATCACAAATAGTATTCTAAAAGTGATTGCCACAAAAAACACTCTTTATAAAAAGCTTTTGCAAATAAAGGATGCGTTTTGGTTTCAACAATACAAAACTTTCAGAAATTTCCATAATCATGTAATAGGACTTAGCAAAAAAAGCTATCAGCTTTCCTATTTTGAATCTTTCAAAAACAACTCAAATGTCCAATGGTATTGGTATTCTTGCTAAATTAAGACACTTAGTACCACCCCAAGATCTGAGAAAACTTTATTTCATATTTATTGCTTCACATTAATTATGCTCTCATTAACTGGGGAGGTGCAACCCACTCTGCCAGAAAGTCCATTCACCAGAATCTTAACAAAGCCCTCAAAATGATGAACTTTGATAAATATGATTCTAAATCTAATCCAATCTTTGAGGATAGCTTCAAATTTGAATGTGTTACTTTTATGTATGATATTCAAAAAGGAAATCAAGTTGATTTTCCCTGTGCTTTATTTGTTGAAACTTTAAAATGACATAAATACAACACATGACAAGCAACACATAATGAATTTGCTATCTCTTCTGTAATAACAAATTATAAAAAGAGATTTCATTACACATGCCGGTGCAAAACTATGGAATGAAATCCCACTCGATATACGTAATAAGCCGTAAAAGCCATTTTTAGAAGCCACTATAAAAAATGGCTTTTATAAAACTATGAATGAAGATTTGACTCTCTCTGTCACTTTGTTTCCCATTCTTTACTGCTATTTCTTAAAACTTTGAAATTCTTAATGCCATGGTAAAATCACTTTGTGTCATTCCATATCCACCCCTCCCCCATCTTCCTCTTAATTTCCTGTCCCCTTTCCCCATTTTCTTTTTTTTAATATCACTATTATATTTTATTATTTTCTCTGTTATTGTTATCTTGAATTCAGATTGTATGACTTTGTAAAATTACCTCAAACTTATCGCCTTAATTATTTAAAAACAATTATTGTAATTAATTTATTTTCAAGCTTATCACCTTCGATATAGTTATAAATAAACAATATAGGGTGTTTGGCACTAAAACCGTTTCGGTTCCTCCAAGTGTCCTAAGCAACTCTCTTATAAAAACATTTTTTTATTTAGCTTTTCCTAATTATTTTTCTTAAATAATTTTTACAGCTGTTATTACTATGTAAATTGTTGCTGAAATAAAATTTGAATTGAATTGAACTTATAATACTTATTTATTTAAACCGATGTCCTTATCTTTGTTGTTATAGTGACAATGTTTCAGCCACTCTAACCTCCAGTGTTCTGCAGGTACTTGTCGTCTTTGTTATGTTCTCTGAATTTTGAACTGGAGCCTTTATTTTATCCATGGGGGTAGACTGTTCTCATTCCCCTGTCCATGCTAGGGTATATTGCATATTGGTTAATTCATCTTAGTTAATTCATCCTTATGATGCTGCTTCTGCTTGTTCCATTGAACCAGAGTATATTCAGACGTTTCTCAACTAATCTTATTAGTCTGTCACTCTCTCTTCTCGTTGTAATATCTGTATATCCATCAGTTTATTCATCTATGCAAAAACCATTTTGACAGTGATTCATGTCCATACAGCTGTTGCCTTTTTATTAGCACCATAAATATAAGCTTGGTTTAACGACAGATATTAACAGATTAAAAATGCAAACAGAATATGTACTTACAGGTCCTTTATTCATGAAATGACTGCAGTAACGATACACACACATGTGTTCTCAATCTCTCTTGTCTACTATGGCTGCTTGTTGACCAGCACGTAAAACAGCACCACTTACCGGAAGTGGATAAGAACGGTTCCGCCTAAGGGGAATAACTAATGATACTTACTTAACAATAAATATATTTAGTAGAAATGTGGAGGGGAAAATCACTGACACAGTTTCGATACAATGAGTCCAACGGCACATCAATGCTGCAAAACTGGAACAATTCCTTCAAGGGGCACTTTCTCGCTTATCACCTGTAAGCTATCACAAACTCTGAGTGGCTACGACATCATTCGCAGTATAAGTCCCAAACATGGTTCAAGTGTGGCTTCTAGTGCCAAGTCAAGTGCGAACTGCTCAAGCCCTCGCCGTCTGTGTTTTTATCACCAGAAACTCACCACATCTGGGTTGCTAACGCTCAACATACAGGTCACCAAATCTCTACTTTGTCTATATATGTCAGCGACCCGTTTCACTCAGCTTTTCCTCGGGCAAGTCCATTTTCACTTCGTCGACACAATATAAGAGAGAACCGTTTCTCAGAGTTGCTTTTGAAAAGTGTCAATCAGATTATCTTTCCATATGAAACCATGCATATTCTTAATGAATTAAGTACAATCCTTCAGCCAATAAATTAATTAACATCCATCACTAATTATATTAATACTATAAATCTTTCTCAATGTCTTTCTGTTTTGTATTTGACAATTTTTGTGTCAATATCAAATATAATTACACAACTATTATCTTGTCTTTTTCAGTTTTGTCATTTCTTTTTTTTTAAATGAGAATTTGAATTGTAAAAATACAATCTAAAAAAACAAACAATTGAATTATCTTTGGTTGCAGATTTGAACGACTCTTTGCTGCTGCCCCCCTCCCCAAATAAATAAAAAGACCATCCCCTCATTATGTATTACTGTTGTGTCTGCCCCCAGACAAAAGCCATTATCAAGGGAGACAACTTAATTGTTTCCTAATTGCTCTGTGTTGGAAATTATTGGCTCTCATTTTGAAATTTTATCTTGTAATAAATATTTTTGAGTTTGAATCCTGTGATTACATTACATTTTTCTCTCCTTCTTTTTTCTTTAATGTAATTTTTGGCTCTGAAAATATTTGATTAAAATTTCAGTATCTGTCAATTATTTGTATGGATGATCTTTATCGATTCTTCTTGTTTGTCTGCCAACCTTTTTTTTTCTTTAACCATTCTTTTAGACCAATTTCGGCTTTTGGTACACAAATATCTTATGTTTCCCCTGTTTTATACACCATTTGTATGATTGCAGTGAAACCCTTTATATTTTTGATTACTCATTTTCAATTCTTAAATATCTAAAATGTATCTATTGCAATGACTGATACACCGTCTTTTGGACCTGTCCCTAGCTGAACTCACATGTTCTAACGTATCCTTTTAAATCAATAAATTATCCTTTAAAAAATCCATAAGAAA
Source organism: Architeuthis dux (assembly GCA_006491835.1). Classification (NCBI taxonomy): domain Eukaryota; kingdom Metazoa; phylum Mollusca; class Cephalopoda; order Oegopsida; family Architeuthidae; genus Architeuthis; species Architeuthis dux. Next base: position 9,673,718 of record VCCN01000724.1, on the reverse strand, counting down.
CATGTAAGCACACATCAGCCATTTTGCAGAGGATAGCTTAAAACATTTTATGTTAATGTCAGTTAAAAAATGATTGGTAGTTGCTGACATAGCAATCTTTAAAATCAATTTTTGTATTATTTAAACAGAATTTTATTTAAAGCGTTTTCATATTTTTTACTGGTTGGCTAAACTTCCAATTTTGACATTGTCAGAATAACATAGCAATATGAATGCTTTAGAAATTAACAGTGTATCACAATTTAATGATTTTTCTCCAAGCAAGTAGATTCCACTTTGGCATTATAGTTACATTGTAATTAGAACACCCCACTAAAACCCTTACAAATGTTATTTTCTCAAAACTTTACGTTTGACTCCTTAGACGGGGGGGGGGGGGGGTCTCCCTCAATTTTGACACCTTGAAGGGGGGGAAAAGTCTACCTCACTTTTGACTCCTTTTTATATTAATTTTTATTCATTGCTATTTGACCGGTGGAGAAACTGTAGAAGTTTTTGTTTTTTTAAATCATGATTTTTTTTCATATCATTTTTGTTTGCTTGTTCTGGTTCCAGCAATCATATCTATTCAGATAATGGTTTTACAGGTTATACATAGTTTATAAGTAATACAAAGATTTATATGTGGTTGTGTTAGTACTACAAGAGTTAGTCTCTGAAAACCTAATTACAGCTACTAGTTGACTACTGGAACAATGAATCTGGATATTGTTCTGAGAGAGAGATTACAAAAGGCTAGAACTGTTTCATTATACTGGTACTGAATGTCATGCATCATTATAATATCATGCATAGTATTTGCTTGATTATGCCAAGTCTGGCATAAGGACATGATTTTAGGAATCATGTTGCTCCAAGGTGAAAGTGCATCTATGATAAAATCTGACATTTGAAACTTGGCTTTTTCTGAGATTCATACATTCCTCGATGTGTTTTCAGAAAATAGAGATATAATGAGAAAAATATTTTGATAGCTTGATATATAGCTCAATAAAGAGAGACTTTAATTGGCAGGTATAAACCAACATAAACCAGATAGATAGATAGATGTATCTAGAGAGGTTAAGATAGATGTAAAGAGCCATAGATTTGTCTATCTATACACTGTTTAAATGCAGTCGGCACTAAAATACAACTGTGATAAGAGGTTCATATTTTGTCACCCTACCACCAGAATTTGCCATGTGATCATTTGAGTGAATGAAAGTTTTGACATATTTGTTTAACTCTTAATGTCATAAACCTCTTGATACCACTCCTAATTGACAGTAAAACTCTTCTGTGGCGGGCAAAAAAAATCTTTTTAATTATTATGACAGAATAAAAAAAATAAGAAGAATTCACCTAAAGCTAAAATGGATTTAACTAGTTATTTCCGTTGATATTAATGTGAGGTTGGTATAATGACAGATCAATAACATTAAAGACATTACCGTTATAAACAAAGTAGACATAGGAAGCGTCCATAGAATGGTAGCATGCAGAACTAAATTTAACTTTAAAACTGAAAGGAATAAAATGATTCCTAAGAAGAAATGCCCATATATGATACATTAGCAACTTTAGAGTAGTGATAGAGAACACATCTCAGGAGATTAAAAATGCAAACAGAAGACATACACACAGAACCTTTATTGATACATATTTACAATGACCGCGGCCAATGACACCCATGTGTGTCTCCTCCGAATAGCAATAGGGCTGCTCTTTGGCCAGAACGTAAAACAGTGTCCCCCTTACCAGAAGTTATTAAGTGCTCTCCTGCCTAAGGGTATTAACTCAAGATACTTACTTAGTAATTAACATTTACATTTTCTTATGTGAATTTAAGAAAGAGAGAGAGAGAGAGAGAGAGAGAGAGAGAGAGAGAGATTACAGAATGCTAAAACTGGGATTTAACTTTGATCACTAGTTATTTTCCTTGATATTAACATTTACATTTTCTTATATGAATTTAAGAGTTAATAAATTCTACTCATGGTATCACCAGTTTCACATACAGCTAGTTGATATATATGATAAGATAAACTGAACAAGGTAGATTTCATGAGAAAGATAGATATTAACCAGCTCTGACTGAGTAGACTACAAGCAGTGAGTAAAAATGACACTTGTTTCTCTTTGTATGGAACACATGTGATTACTTGCCTAAATAATGTATGCTCTTCTCTGTAAGAAGGCTTGACACCACAACTGACCCATCAAAAATTCACATTACCTGCTGTGATCTTTGTATTCTGTATCTGCAAGAAAGTGGCATCTCATTTTGAGCACTATGCACAGGAGTTGCTGCTTGTGAAGATTACCACCCTCGCCGTCACCTTCCCAACCTATATCTCAAACATAGTTTCTGAGTTGCCAATCGAAAAGAAGAGAAATCTGAACTGGATGTCATGACAACAAGATGTTATCTCATGGCTTGTCTTTCCTGATTAATGATTGATGTGGAAGTTGGTAAGTGTGAGTCTTCTATTTGCTTGTTTTTGAAGACTGTTTGCCAAGAATTGGTGAAATTCTCCTGACTCATATAGTAGGTGGGACATCTTGTCTTGGGCTTATCGGAACTCTTTGGTTTAGCTGGGCAGAGGGTTTGATTTGCCTGACATTCTCTGTTCGATTTGATTTCTCCTTGCTTTGCCTGAATTTTCCCCATTGTTTTGCCCCAAAAGAGGGCAGTTCCCTCCCTGCCCTCTCAGAATCATATGGCAATGGTCTTGCAATTGTCTGTTATTCTTTTCTTGGTCTCTCTCTTTTTCTTGGTCTCTCTCTTTATTAATTATTTTTGTTAGAATATAACATGGGTTAAAACAGAGGAGAGCTCTGAATTTGAATGGGAATGTAGCGTCGATCTGAACAAAGGAAAAACTGTTAGTCTGAGCTGGAATTGGAGACAAAGAGTACATTAGTTATGGTATCAGTTGGCTAATCTCAGAAACTTTTACAAAGTGGTATGGTTCGCTTGGCCAATCATCGGACAGCTTAAAAACAGCTCTCTCTTTTCATTGGTTGGGATTTCAAACAAAGGAGCCATTAGCCTAAGCAGGAAGAGATACAATTTTTGATTTTTAGAGTTAGAGCTGGTGAAAGAGACATTGACCCAGCTCCGGTCGTTGAGGTTGTAGGTCGATGAAGAGAGACACAGGGTTGAAGGGTGGACGAACTAGGAATCCTGTTAATTAGGTGAAATAGAAAAGTCAGTGTCCAACTATGAATATTAATGATAGTAGGAACTTTGATACGCAATGCTTCTCTCAGATTTTATCGGAGAAAATCTTCTTCCAATTTTTCTGTTTTTCTGTCTAATTCAGGCACTTCTCTCACTCTCAGATCTTTATGTGATTTTTCGTATTCTGTTTTTGTTTCTTCGATTTCACTCATGTCACTAATGGTTTGACAACAATGTCTTCGGAGGGTACACATAAAAATGTGCACCCACTATGCAACATTTTTCACATTTCTATTTTCTTTCTATTTCTTTCTCAATCTGTTTCTCTGGTTGTATACCCCTTTACACTGTTCTGCCGCCGTGGGTCATCTCATTGTGGGGTTGCTCACTTGTGGGAGGAAATACTGAACTTGAGAAAGAAGGAAGGACTCAAAAACTTGCTTGTAAAAATATGAGACCTATTTTTATTTCATAGCTTACATTTCGTCGGCCGGAGAATGAAGAGTGAGAGAGAGAGATACGGGTGCCGAGAGACCATTCCCAACAGGGACACCGGTCTCATGCCTTCTAGCCTGGCTTAGGTGATCTGCCTCTCTGTTCTGAGTTCTCTGAGCTTCTCCGTCTCTTCTGTTCTTCCGTCTCGGCTCCGTCTCGGCTCTGAGCTTTATAGGATTTCGAACACCCACACTGGTGTCATTTCCAATTTCCACATCCTGTTTTTGGACACCTACGCATATGCTAAGGTGACTGGGTCACTTCCACTTCCACTTCCACACAGCTGTTGACCTGGAAATGACTTCCCGTGGTAGTATATCATAACACTCTACCTATCATTTGTTTTTGCTTTCGTCTATCCTTTTTCTCTTTCTCTTTAATTTAAAATCTATTTCCTGTCACTCAATTTCTCTCTCCATTTATTCGAGTGTGTGTGCATACATGTATAAAATCGAATGATGGATACTTTTATATCCAATAGAATATGTTATTATAATGACATTTATTAGTTGAGAACCTATATTTGCCTGGCGCCGGTGTGAGCGACTGAATAGTCCTATATATATATTGTTAAACACAACTGAAGATTTTGTATGCTTGATAGAAATACCACAAACTGATAAACCGATAAATACTAGTGAGCTCAATGAAATCAGAATAACAATAGAAGAATGAAATTGAACTTAGAATCAAACTATAATAATACGCCATGTGTATTTATTCATTTGTCATGTAGTAAAAAATAATTTTATTTTCTGATGACATAGTAAACATGCTGAATTTAAAGAATAATAAAAATATAAAAAGTAATGAATACAAAAATAAAATGTTTAAAAAAAATATGTTTCTGGCCAACTGAATGTTATTCTCCAAGCACATTACAATGCAAATCTCTATTATCTATATATATATAAAATGCAATGTGTATCCATATATTTCATAGCAGTGCAGTGAAATCAGAATTAAAAATATAAAATCAGAATCTAAGAATTAGGAAACAATGAAATAAGAATACAAGAATGTGAGCTCAATGAAATCAGAATCTAAGAATTAGGAGACAATGAAATCAGATTAAGAATATAAGAATGTGAGCTCAATGAAATTAGAATCTAAGAATTAGGAGACAATGGAATAAGAATATAAGAATGTGAGCTCAGTGAAATCAGAATCTAAGAATTAGGAGTTAATGGAATAAGAATATAAGGATGTGAGAGCAATGAAATATGTTATCTTCTGCTTATTTTGTCTGTCTTTTTCTTTTCAATCCATGCTTTATTCACATTTGTGATTTAGGCCGCTCGGTTAGCAGTCATTCACATCGGCGCTGGGCAAATATAGGTTCTCATATTCTGTCGCATACAGAAATTATCCCTCATTGATTTGATTTCATACTGTCGGCATAGAGAACCATATTATATTCGTGCCTAAATACGAACATGATAGTAGAGGGACCAGTAAAGTGTAGGATTAAAAGACTCCTGCCTAGTATGAGAACTTTGTTAGCTCAGTTGGTAGAGCAGAACCTGAAT